>AWUE01014175.1:0-26948 GCA_001974825.2 Corchorus olitorius
CAACAAAGGTATTTCACACACACACTTGTGAGGAATTTTTATTTCTAACTTTTCTTTGTGTTTAGGTACAATGGGAGATATGCAAGAAGTACCAAATCAAGCCAAAGATTTGAGGACAAATCTTCTTCAAGGGGGAGGGAATGATGCGCCAAGGACTTATCATGGACTTGAAGAGGACAATGGAGAGCAAGGAAAGGATGTGCATGAGTTGCAAGGAAGCATGGAGAAGCATGAAGATCAAGGAGATATCACACAACATGTTTCTAGCACCAAAGAGATGCCAAAGATGCCATTTGATCCATTGAAGATGCCATTAGGTCCAATGACAAGAGCAAGGGCCAAAAGATTCAAGGATGCATTATTGGGCCTTGTTAGAACTCATCTTGAAGACTTGAAGGCCATCGGAGTTCATTTGAAGAGCTTTGAAAATGATTTGGGCAAGAATATATTCTCATCGATTCAAGTTCATCACTTTGCTTGCAATCGATGGATGAATGAGCTTGAATGTGTTATTTAGGCCATTGTGGGCTTTATTTTATCTTAGATTAGCTTATTTTTAAGTTTGGATATTATTTGGGTTGGGCCTTGTTTGACTAAGTCCAATCCTTGTTTAATTATGTCTTTATTTCCTTTTCCTAGTTGGGTTTGGACTAGTTTTACCCTAGGCCATATATTTGGACGAAAATTAGGTTTTATTTTTGGATATTGGTCAAACCCCTTTGCCTATATAAAGGCATCAACCCCCTCTTGTAAACACAAGTTAAGTTTATCAATTAAAGAGAGGTTTTCTTTGAAAATTTAGCTTCTTTGCTCTAGTTTGAGCAAGCTTAGGGTTCTTCAATCATGTAGAGTCCTAGCAAACAATTAAGTTGTGATTGCTTGATTGTTTGTGAATCTTGTGTTCTTAGGTGTTCAATTGCAGGTCTAATTGAAGACTTAAGGCCGACGAAAGAAGAGGAATCACCTTGTGAAGGTCATCGATCTACTCATCTAAAAGTTGAAGAAGTTCAAGTCGAGTTTGATAGATTTTCAAGGCTAGATTTGAATCTAATACAACTAGATTCGTATCAAATTAGGTGTGTGAGAGATGTTCATTCCATGGGTGGAGAGATCTTTCTTCACTGTTGTTTCGGGTGAGAGAGTGAGAGAGCTTTTGAGAGAGACCTGGTTCGAGGAATCAAAAGAATCCTTTTGCTTTGTGTGTGTTGTGTGTAGAGAGATTATCGAGGGAAAGGGTTGTGAAGAGTGTGTACATGGAGAGGGAAGTGTGTTGTCTGTCTTTTGGAAAATATGAAATGGAGAAGTTGTCTAAGTTGTGAGGTGTGAGGTATTTTTTGGTGTGAGATGTGAAGTCTGTGGGATACTGAAGTCTTTTTTTTAGTGTATAGTGTAGAGAGAATGGAATGGAGATGGTAGTGTCGAGTGTCAAGTTTTTGGTGTTGTGTGCGAGGTTTATTGGAGGGAGAAGGGTGGTGATCAGTGTGCTCTGGTTTTTGAGAATGGGGAGAGAGAGTGTGAGGTGAGATGAATTGTGAGAGAGAGGGTATGGGCCCCGTCTGTTGTGTGAGTGTCCAGGGAGAGGGAAGATTATCGATGGATGATAAGGTCGGAGAGCTAGCCAGCGAGAGAATTGTGCCTTCTCCTCCGAGTGTGTAGATGAGAGAGATTTTTTAATGTATGTTAGGAAGCATCTTTTTTTTCCAGATTCTTCTCCTCTCCCTTGTTCTTAACCGATTCATTCCCCTCCTCCCATCTTTTTTTTTAACAGCTTCTTTTGTCTTCTTTTGTGCAGGTCAATTCGCTGATTTGTTGAGATAAGGCAGAGGGAAGACTTGCATAATCATCGTGGTCAATTGATCAGCTAATTTCCGTTCCTTCGATCCCTTTTTGCTGTACAACAAACCTGCCTCTTAGTTGGCTTTAGTTTTTGCAATTTACTTCATTTGGCTTCACTGCACACAATCACCTGAATTTGTGCTTTCAATTTGCTTGCAATGTGTCCAATTGTTTGCCTTTAGTGTTGCTATATATGGTATAGATATATATATATATATATTGTCATTGCCTCTGTTTGATATCTATTGATCCTCTGTTGAACCTAATACCCAATCCTCATTTCTTTTGAACTGTTTACCCTGTTTTCCTATGTTTACAATTGCCAAGCAATGTATTGCTCATCCTTACCTGCTCTTGGGAGTTATGGTTCATAATGATGCATCTTTCTTGTGTCACTAAACTGTTTCAACTATCTGTTTTAGCATGGAATATTCCTTGAACAAGTATTGATGCATCAAAATGTATTGTGGAGGTCGACAAGCTCAATCGAAATGTTTAGGGTGCTAAGGCGCAGGATTGAAATGTGACAAATCTAAGGAAGCACAACGTATTCGAAGAAAAAGGATCGATTGATGAGAAACGTAGGACCCAAGGATAGGTGCAATCATGGCATCCCGTTCATTGTAAATAAACATAAACATTGAACTTTGAGAAGATAAAATCCCTTTTTTGTATTTTGTTCTTTCCAATTTTTTTTTTTTCTGTATTTTCTGTATTTTCCTACTTTACAAAAACAATATTATGCTAATGAAAAAACTGCAATTTCTACTTCCATTATGCAAGTGATGTGAAAAGTAAGGTGCCAAGACAAATTCATTAAAACAAGTGACCAAAGTTTTAAGACAAGGCAAGTGCAAATGTGAGATAAATCTGCAAAAAATGTAATATAAATATGCAAGAGAACATAACAAAATTTTTGGAATTTTTCTTGAATTCAAAATGCAATCTACCAAAGATTCAAACATTAAGATGGACGTGCTAACTTAAGCTAGTAATGAAGTACAAAAGACCAAAGTGCCCCTGAAATACAAAAGACCAAAATGCCCCCCTGAAGTACAAATGAATCAGAAATTCACCTGGATGACTTTAATGCTAAATAAGAGAAAAGTTAATTTAAACTAAAGGATACAGGATAAAAATGGGTGTCTACAGCAACAAAAGGGAGTAAGTCCTAAATCTAATTCTAAACCTTCATCTAGTTCTTCCTCTAAATCTCATGTTAAGGGTTTTAAGTGTCAAGGATATGGTCATTATGCCAAAGATTGTGTCAATAAGAAGGTGATGTATCTTAATGATCATGGTGAGATAGTGAGTGAAGATGAGGAATTCAATTTGGGTTCAAGTGGTGATGGGGATGATGAGGAGGAGTCTGCGCAAGAAGAGAGTGATGATGATAGTAAGGGATATGCACTTAAGAATTTGGTTGCTAGAAAGACTTTGAGTGCTTTTGTGAAAGAAGATGTGCACAATCAAAGAGAAAACTTGTTTCATACTAGGATGTATGCGAATGGGAAACCTAGTAGTGTGATCATTGATGGTGGAAGTTGTACCAACATAGCTAGTGTTTACTTAGTGAAGGAGATGCAATTACCCACCACCAAACACCCTAAACCTTATAGTTTAGGATGGATCAACGACAAGGAGGAGATAAAAGTTAACAAACAAGTTTTAGTTTCTCTTTCTTTGGGCAGGTACAATGAAGATGTTTTGTGTGATGTTCTACCAATGCAAGCATGTCATGTACTACTTGGTCGACCATGGAAATTTGACAACAAGGTACAACATGATGGTGAGGCCAATTAGTATACTTTCATGTGTGGTAAGAAGCCTTTCACTTTAATTCCTTTATCACCTCAAGAAGCTTTGAAAGATCAATTGAAATTGAGGGATGATTTTACTAAATTAGAATCTAAATATAGGGCTCAAGAAAAGAAATAGCATGCTAATTCTAGTTCTAATTGCGCTGAAAACAAGGCTATTTTGGTTGATAGTTCTAAGAAAGTTATTAAAGAGTGTATGTTAGCTACTAAGAGTGAGATTAAGAATGCTTTGAATAATAATTCTGTTTTGATCTTGCTTATTCTTAAAAATACACTTGTTGCTACTAACAACTTGGATGGAGAGCTTCCAAGCAACATTGTTTCTCTTTTAGATGAGTTTGCAGATTTGTTTCTTGAGGAGATTCCTAGTGGTTTACCACCAATTATAGGGATTGAACATCAAATTGACTTCATCCCTGGGGCTCAAATTCCAAACAAGCCAGCATATAGGACAAATCCTGATGAAACAAAGAAGTTGGAGAAACAAGTTGGAGAGTTGCTAGAAAAGGGCTATGTGCGCGAGAGTCTTTCTCCATGTGCAGTTCCAGTTTTGCTTGTTCCTAAGAAGGATGGAACTTGGAGAATGTGTGTTGATTGTAGGGCAATAAACAACATAACTGTTAAGTATCGCCACCCTATTCCTAGATTAGATGATATGCTTGATGAATTGCATGGTTCTTGCTTATTTTCAAAGATTGATCTTAAGAGTGGATATCATCAAATTCGCATGAAAGAGGGTGATGAATGGAAAACTGCTTTTAAAACTAAGTTAGGATTGTATGAATGGTTAGTTATGCCTTTTGGATTAAATAATGCACCTAGTACTTTCATGAGATTAATGAATCATGTTTTAAGAGCTTATATTGGAAAGTTTGTAGTTGTTTATTTTGATGATATACTTGTGTATAGCCGCAACTTAGAGGAACATATTGAGCATTTGAGATGTGTTTTAGATGTACTTAGGGTTGAGAAGTTGTATGCTAACCTTAAGAAGTGCACCTTCTGCACAAACAAGCTTGTTTTTCTTGGGTTTGTGGTTTCTGCGCAAGGTATACATGTTGATGAGGAGAAGATCAAAGCCATCAAGGATTGGCCAACCCCCACCAACGTTGGTCAAGTGAGATCCTTCCATGGCTTGGCCGGATTCTATAAGAGGTTTGTTAAGGACTTTAGCACCTTAGCCGCCCCTATTACTAGTGTGATGAAGAAAAATGCACCATTCAAGTGGGGAAAGGAGCAACAAGAAGCATTTGAGATATCGAAGGACAAACTAACTAATGATCCTTTGCTTGTTTTACCTAACTTTAACAATACTTTTGAGATTGAATGTGATGCTTCCGGAGTAGGTATTGGCGCAGTGCTCATGCAAGGAGGGAAACCCGTGGCATACTTTAGTGAGAAGTTGAATGGGGCAGCGTTGAACTATCCTACATATGATAAGGAGTTGTATGCTCTTGTTAGAGCATTACAAACTTGGCAGCATTATTTGTGGCCTAAGGAGTTTGTGATTCACACGGATCATGAGAGCTTGAAGTACTTAAAGGGCCAACAAAAGCTGAATAAGAGGCATGCTAAGTGGATTGAGTTCATTGAATCCTTTCCATATGTGGTGCGCTACAAGAAAGGTAAGGAGAATGTTGTAGCCGATGCTTTATAAAGGAGGTATGTTTTCCTTTCCATGCTTGATTCTAAGTTTCTTGGATTTGAGTTTATTAAGGACTTATATGCTAGTGATGCTTACTTTAGTGATGTGTTTAAAGCATGTGAGAATTCTGGATTTGGGAAGTATTATAAGCATGATGGATTTTTGTTTAAAAAATCTAGATTGTGTATACCTACTTTTTCTTTGCGTTTTGTGCTTGTGAGGGAATCGCATGAGGGTGGTTTAATGGGTCACTTTGGTGTTGATAGAACATATGAAATATTGCATGAACACTTCTTTTGGCCTAAGATGCGATATGATGTGGGGAAGCATGTTTCTAGTTGCATTACTTGTTTGCAAGCTAAATCTACATCTAAACCTCATGGTTTGTATACTCCTTTGCCTATTCCTCAAGAACCATGGACTCATATTAGCATGGATTTTGTGTTAGGATTACCTCGTTCTAGGAGAGGTAAAGATTCTATCTTTGTGGTTGTTGATAGGTTTTCTAAGATGGCACACTTTATTGCATGCACTAAAACTGATTAATTTGTTCTTTAAAGAGATTGTTAGACTACATGGAATGCCTAGGAGGATTGTGAGTGATAGAGATGCTAAGTTCTTAAGTCACTTTTGGAGAACTTTGTGGGTGAAGTTAGGTACTAAGTTGTTATTTTCAACTACTTGTCATCCTCAAACTGATGGTCAAACTGAAGTAGTTAATAAGACTTTGTCAACCTTACTTAGAGCATTGATTAAAAAGAACTTAAGAACTTGGGAAGATTGTTTGCCTCATGTTGAATTTGCATACAATAGAAGCATACATAGTACAATTGGATTTTCACCTTTTGAATGTGTGTATGACTTTAATCCTTTAACTCCATTGGATTTGTTGAGTTTACCTTTGAGTATGCAAGTTGACATGGATGGGCAACGAAAGGCAGATTTTGTTAGGGATCTTCATGCAAAGGTTAGAGCTCAAATTGAGAAGAAAACACAACACTACATGAAGAATGCTAACAAGGGGCGCAAAGAGGTCATCTTTGAACACGAAGATTGGGTTTGGTTGCATATAAGGAAGGAAAGGTTCCCTGAGAAGAGGAAGTCTAAGCTCTTACCTCGTGGAGATGGTCCATTCCAAGTCTTGGAGAGGATCAACAACAATGCCTACAAGCTAGATCTTCCTAGTGAATATGGTAATGTAAGTGTTACTTTTAATGTCTCGGACTTATCCTTGTTTGATAATGATGCAGATTTGAGGACAAATCATTTTCAAGGGAGAGGGGATGATGCGCCAAGGACTCATCATGGTCTTGAAGAGCACAATGGAGATCATGGAGAGGATGTGCATATGCGGCAAGGAGACTTGGAGAAGCTTGAAGATGCTAAGAAAGAAGTTTCAAGCTCATCGGAGTTGCCTAAGATGCCATTTGATCCATTGAAGATGCCTTTAGGCCCAATGACAAGGGCAAGAGCTAAAAGGTTCAAGGAAGCTTTGTTTGGCCTCATTAGAGTTCATCTTGAAGAGTTAATGGCCATCGGAGATCATTTAAAGCCCATTGGAGACCATCATCAAAGGAATATTCCCATCGATTCCAAGATATGCACACTACTTGAAATCGATGAGCATTAGGTCATTAGAGTTGTAATTTGGCCATTGTGGGCTTAATTCTATCTTAGATTAGTTATTTATTTAGTTAAGAACCTTATTTGGGTTGGGCCTTGTTTAATTAAGTCCAATCCTTAGCTAATTTTCTATTGGTTTTATTTTTGGATAGTTTCTAGAAGCCTCATTAGGGTTAGCCGCCTATGGCTAATGAGTAGGCGGTTTAGAGGGTTTTTAAGGGGGGGTTGCGCAAGCCTCATGCCTATATAAAGGCTCTACCTCCCTCTTGTAAACACAAGTGAAGTTTTCAATAAAGATTTTGAGGTTATTCAACCAATTTGATTATCTTAGCTTCATTGTTCTAGTCTGAGCAAAACTTAGGGTTCTTCAATCTTGTAGAGTCCTAGCAAACAATTAAGTTGTGATACTTGATTGCTTGTGAATCTTGTGATCTTAGGTGTTCAATTGCAGGTCTAATTGGAGGTCTAAGGCCGACGAAAGAAGAGGATTGCTTGGGTGAGATTGTCGACATACACATCTAGAGTTGAAAGTTGTTCAAGTTGATTCTTGGCGGGTCACAAGGGTGGATTTGAATCTTAAAACAACTAGATTCGTATCAGATTGACTTTATTGCTTAGCTGCTGGTTCAGTTACCACATGGGTGGATATGAAAAGACATTTTCAGGAGACATATTTCCTGCACACTAGGTTTCTAATATTAGAAAGAAGATCGGTGGAATCAGACAGAATCTTGATGAGAGTTTATATGAATATAGGGAAAGGTTCAATAGAATTATTGCTTCATGCCCGCACCATGGAATTAAGTCTCATTTACTTGTGCAATATTTCTATGAAGGCTTGTCCGACATAGAAAAACATGTGTTTGATGCTGCTAGTGGAGGATCACTGCTGGATAAGACTGTATAAGTAGCTAATGCATTGATTGAAAGTATGGCAGTTAGTGATCAGCAATCTGGATACAAAGATGCCAGAGTGAGGAAGGTCAGTGAAATTTCTCAATCATCAACCCGTATGACGAGTATTGAACAAAGATTGGATTCAACCAATCTTCAACTTGCAAAATTAGCCCATCTATTGGAAGCAAAGGTTACTGCAAGTGTTCATAAACAGTGTGGAATTCGTTCTTTCGACACGCATTACACTGATGCTTGCCCAACTCTTTTCGAAGATGAAATTGGAGAAGTCAATTCTGTTTACACTCAGCAATCAGGAGAGAGGAAGTATGATCCTTTTTCAACAACCTACAATCCTGGAAGGAGAGATCACCCCAATTTCTGTTGGAGAGACCAATCTAATGCTCAGCCAAGGAAACAATTTGCTCAACAAAGACCCCCATTCCCTCAAAAGTCGCAAGGTGAATCATCAAGATTAGAAGACATTGTTACTCGAATTGTCTCATCGCAATTTGATGTTCAAGAGACTGCTTAAGATCGATCAATCAAGTGAAGACAACCGTTGACACTGTTATTTAAGAGATGAGAAAATTAGCCAATGAAGTCAGAGAACTGAAATTACAAGGTCAAGTTATAATTCCTGCTCAACCAAAAGTTAATCCGAAAGTAAACGTAAGCTCCATTGCATTACGTAGTGGGAAGATGCTAGACAAGTCTTTAGCCGTCAAAGCATATGAGGTGGAGCAAAAATCAAGAATGCTGCAACCTATAGTTGAAGAAATTGAAGACAATTTTTGGAGATCAAAAGTGAAGTTACACCAACCGATTCAAAGAAAGTAGAGGAGGAAACTCTAATTGATAAACGAAAGACTACACTATATTCTTTTAAGACCAAAAAGAAGGATGAGATTGATCCTGTTATCACCCACTTTCTCTTTTCTCTAAAAACCACATATTTTTTCCTTTTCAAGCTCTAGCAGAACGGAAAAGGCCTCAACTTCAACTCTCAGAAGGGAAATTAAAGGATTTTAGGCTCGGAAGTTGACTTGATGAGGAAAAAGAAGTGGAATTTACTATAGAGACTAGGCTGTATGGCCTTATTAATCAACTGGGTTTGTATACGATTGACTCTCCTATCTTCTTTTACCTATTATTAAATATTTTTTTTGTTATTCTTAACAAATTTGGCTGCCTATTGTTTTCCATTGCCTTCTTTTATATATGATATATAGATTACTGTAATTTGTTGTTCAATTCATCCCTTTTCACTTCTAATATTTAGTTTATGAGGTTTGAGTTTGATAAGATCGATATACGGAAAGAGCTTAATTTAAGTCTTTTATATAATGGGTTTAGAGGAAAAGACAAGTTTGTTTACATTGTTTGCTTTGGCTTTCTGTGTCTACTTAAATTTTCCAGGTATGATATCAATGACGTCGAATAGTTTTTGATTGAATGAAATTTTCTTTGATATTGATATTTCTTCAATAATGTGGAATTTAAGAGAACTTTCCCTCCTAAGGACTACATACATTTTGATTTCTCTTAGATTATTATTTTTTCCTGATTTGAAAACTAGCTAAGTGTATTGTTTATTCACTATTCGCTCCACCAAATTAGAACCCTTGAAACTATTTACAGAAATTATAAGACTATTATTTTATAAAATTGCATTATTTAGTTAGAGTAGAATTTAACAGAAAAGAACTGAGTTTGTAAGAAATATTTAATTATGAACTGAGTCTCCATATAGAATTAAGTTTGCAAGCAACTTAATTGATTTTTCTCTCATTTTCAAACAAATTTCAAATATAAAGTAAACAAGTCATTTGAGTAACTGAATATATTATAGTAAAGAGTGAAAACCTGTCGGAAAATGGATTTACTGCATGCGTATTCATTATGAGTAGGGATGTCAATGGGTAGAAGATAATAGGGTACCCGTCACTACCCAACCCGCTTAAGTAGGGTTAGGATATTGTATAATCGGGTTAGGATAGGGTACGAGTATTAGTTTTAGTTCCCGTGACGGGTTGGGGTAGGGTTCGGGTAGTGACCTTAGGGTACCAACTACCCGAACCCGGTGACTAATTCATTGTTTTAATATTAAATTTTTACTTATATATTAAATTTTTACTTAAAAATTACTCATAATCAACCTAATTAAAATTTGTTTATGGTTAAAAATATAATTTTTAACTTTGTTTTACAATAATACAAGTTAATCTTAAAGTTACTCATTTAATTTTAATTAATATATTATTATTTAATTATAATGTAAAAAAATATTCGGGTTTTTTATCGGGTTCGGGTAGTTAACGGGTAGTTGATATTTTATACGGGTAGGGTACGGGTAGTTATTTTGGAAAATAATCGGGTAGTTATAGGGTTCGAGTACCCTAAAAAATAATAGGGTTAGGGTACGGGTACCTTAAAATTCGCGGGTACCCTACCCGTTGACATCCCTAATTATGAGAGGGGAATATGATCATATAGGTATGAAGATATGCAGGAAATGTTCAGCTATTATACTGCTAGGACATCAGCCACTATAGTGAACAAATGACAAGTTAAGAAAACCCACATATACTTCTTTTTATACCAGTTATTTAATTGATCATGAAGCTATTACTTCCTCAATTGGAATGGTGTAATAATTTTAACTTCTTTTGTTGTTTATTCGATAATTGTTGTGTAGTTGGAATGGTCCTTCTAGGCTAGAGATGTTGAGGAAGAAATACTTCCTACTTGCATGTTAATTATGGATAAGAATATTAAGACTCAGTAGTGTTTTTGGATCATTATTAATTCCAAATTCTATGTTTTATTTATTGTTATTTCTCAGGGAATTCACATTGGAATTGTTTTCTAGAGTCCACTTGGTAGAGAATTCTTTTCTTGAAAGCGTAAATTAGTGAAAACAGTTTCGAATCGTGACTTGAGGAAGACTACATGTTTCTTGATCTTTAGACATATCAAGTTTTAGTATCAGGGTATGAACTTCTTCAGTACTTCTAAATGCTAAGTATTAAATAGTAAAAATTTTTAATTTGCTATTTTTGGTTTCTGGATATTTGCTTATGATTTGCTTATTATTGTTGGGGTTTTTTTTTATTTTGGGTAATAGTCACTGATTTCCAATTCCCATAATCTCTTCAAAGAATCAATTAGAATTCTTGATGACAAACTAGAAGACAAGTTCAGTATCTGACTTAGAAGTAGAGAAAAGCCCAACCTTTAATGATTGAAATGTTTTTATTTGAGTCTAACATGAAATCATAGTGAAATGTTTTTTAATTTGAGTCTAATATGAAATTGCTTCTTTTGGTGTAAAGTAGTAAAATCAATTGAAGTTTGAAATGTTTTGTGAAGCAAATAATTCAGTATAAGGCTACTCTTACAAATTTAATCAATGACTTAATAATCATGCACTTTTGTTAATAGAAACAAGCAGGGCGGCCTGCGCTTGCGCTGCAATCATCTTCTTATTAGGGCTATATTTTTTGTAGTTGTTTAAGTCGGTTAGTAAGAAGATATTGAATTGGCTATAAGTTAATCAGTTAGGAGAATCTCATACATCGAAACAAATAATTCGCATATATAAAGCAAAACACATAACCTCTCTTTTATTCTAAAAGTGCATTACCTAAATTCTACTGCATCTCTAGGTAATTCATCAAAATAAAGCTAATATTCTACTCCTCCATCTCTAGATAATTAATCAAAATAAAGCTAATATTAATTGTTGCTTAAAATGTATGTTGATCATCTAAAAAAGCGAAGTACACTGCGGTCATTTTTTAATCTGGATTGCACTTGTTGAATTAATGAACTCGGGTAGGTGAAAGAATTTGGCTTCTGCATAAGGAATGCCTAATTTTTTGTAGTCAAGGAGCATGTATAGTTGTCATAGGAAAATTGAATTAGTTGAGAGCATTTGCAGGAACATATGTAATTTACACAATGCATCACAAAATCATTGTACTTAGCATTGGCTAACTATAATATAAATCCAAATAAATCCAGATTTACCTCAAAATGTTGCGGTGAGAAGTGAAAGCTCTCCACTTTAGGTTATGTCATCCTAAGGCGCTGCTAAATTAAATGGAAGTATCTTATCAACGTCCATTTAGAAATTTTAGGAAAAAGAACGAAGTCCATGTGAAACCAATTCAGAGAAATGTTAGGGAAGAAAAAACTCACCCAAATAGAAATGAAGACGAAAGGAAAACAAAATTGGAATGTCAGTAGTTTACCCATGAATCAACCATTATTGAAGATACATTTATAGCACCAGTCCTTTGGGATTCCAGTAGAGGAGTTGAACCGGTAAATCCTAATATCCACACACAATTAATATGTAATTAAAACACACTTAATCATAAATATAAAAATAGTAAATTACTAAAAATGACAGCAACAAAAGTAAGGGAGGAAATTCATCGAGGGCCTTTTTAGTCATCCTAAAAGTAAGAAAAGACCAAAAAAAGCCAAAAGGAGCCACCACATTAATCCTCAATTTGGCCTTTAAGTAATTTCCATAGACACTAAAAGTAATATATAGTATATATATATATATATATATATATATATATATTATAAAATTAGAGTGGTTAGAATGTCTGAATCAATATTCTTCAATAATTACATTTTATCAATATTCTGCATTTCTTCAATAATTGCTTAAGATGTATATTAATTGTTACTTACATTACTTCATTCTAATTACATGAATATTCTTCGGCACAAATTAAGACCTCAATTGCAGGAATAAGGAAAAAATGGTTTGCATATTTTTGCTAATATTGATAATAATATTTAGCTTCCAATAAAATGATGTGGAAAAACTCTTCCTTAATTGTTGTGTTTTTTCTTTAATATTTATTTACACTTCGATTCTTATTCAGGAAATAGGGTTTATAATATTTGTTCTTTCTCTATTATATGCATGCTGCTTTCAATAAAGTGTTGTGGAAGAAAAAAAAAACTCTTTGCTGTGTTTGTTACTTAATATTGATTTAGACTCGGATTCTTATTTAGGAAAAAAATGGTTTGCATGTTTATGATGTTTGTGCTTTCTCTATTATTGCATACCGACAAGTACTGTATCTGTGAATCCCCAGGGTTATAGCATTTGGCTCTTCTCAAATCTCAGAAATCCCTCTTTCCAACAAATATTGCACACCGAGAATGAGATCCAATATGAACATTCAAATGTGTTAATTTTATTTACTTTTTTATGCCTACAACTTCTAACTATCTTGAGAAAAATCCAATAGGTTTAATCAACAAACCACCAAGGTATTGAAGAAATGGAAAGCACAACCTTTTGAATTAGAGGATATGTTTATGTCTTTTAGTTTTAACTTTAAATGTTTAAGTTATTTGCCTTTAGAATTAGATAGTATATTTCTAAGAAAGGACATAATTTATATGAACTCAAGAAATAGTTACTTTTGATTTATGAAATTATGTCAACTATAATTTCCTACAATATCATCAATCCCTATTGCAAATACTGTCAGTACATTCAGTTTATAGATACAAGTTTTGCCCTTCTCCTTCACTACACAGAATTAACTCATTTATATAAATGGTAAATTATTTCCAGAAGTATTCACAACTTTACATGAATTGAAAAATAAAAGAACAATGATGCAATATATATCTACTAGAAATAACTTAATGCGTTCAACATTTACGAACGAAATCTAAAGATGCCCACAGCGCAAGCGTGGGCTGCCCTTCTTGTAATTATTAAACACATAGGAGAAAATATAAAAATGAAGTAATTATCTATATATAGATAGATTGAGACTTTCAATAATTTTGGTGGGATACACAAAAATTACAATCAACCTTATTTAGATTCATTATATGTTACGTATTTTGTATATCCAAAATTATTTTTGAAAATTTATTTTCATGAAATTAATCAGAATGTGAAAAGTTTAAACACTCCCAACAAATACATTTCGAGTGATACCTTCAAAATGTACTTTAATACTAGCATCAATTGGGTCATTTTATCAACAAAATTTATAATTTTGGTGGGGCTGTAAACTTTGGGCTATAGTATCAACTATCAAGTCATCAAGTTCATAGATATATTTACCAACAAATGATTGGTTCAAGTACTGTTTCGACACTTGTTCCACTTAAATAAGATCTTGAATTCGAGTCTTATGAAAAAAAATCATTGTTAGAAGAGTTTTACCCATAATAGGCCGACCCACTCGAATAAGATTAACTTGTAATATATATATATAT
The DNA here is from genome assembly GCA_001974825.2 of Corchorus olitorius. Lineage (NCBI taxonomy): Eukaryota > Viridiplantae > Streptophyta > Magnoliopsida > Malvales > Malvaceae > Corchorus > Corchorus olitorius. The sequence goes on from AWUE01014175.1 coordinate 14,089, forward strand.
ATATATATATATATATATAACCATAGATAGATGTAATTGTGAGGAAGGGATTGGTTATTAAATTCATGACCAAACGCAATGATGAAAATGCTAATATAAAATGCAAAAATCAAAATTTAACAAATCTAAATATATATCAATGTTACAGTTAGGCTTAGCATTGATAAGAGAGACGTGAACATGAATTTCATATGAAATGAAATTCCTTAAGCAAACATTCCCCTAACTAACTATACTAGGGTCCTATATATTAAAGTTGTAAAGGTTATTCCTTTTATGATTCTAAAGTAGAAAACATTTTTATGATCTAAAGATTCGATGCTATTTGTTTTTTTTTATTTTATGTATCTATGTATTTGATCATTTTCTCTTTTAGGTTTTTGATCCCGCCGGTACTTTTCAAAGTAGGGAATGTTAGGTTGTAAATGCAAGTAAATTGAAAATAATAATAAATAATAATTAATAAAAAAGAAAAAGAAAAGAAACAAAAGTGAAAAATCACCTATCCATTCATAAAAAGCAGTGTGCTGCTTTCTTATAATAGTTTTTATAGGAATATATATATTTATAGGAATATATATATATATATATATATATATGTTTCTTTGTTCATTTAAAGTATAGTCACCCCTTTGCATAGCTCTTACGGTACGAATCATGCATATCTATTTTTTTTTTCCTTTCTGATGATATTTTTTTCTTATTACAATTTCATATTAAAGTTGTTATGGGTCGAACCGCAATTTTGAACAAGTGATAGTTGGTCGAACCGACCTATTTCATTAAAAATCTTAAAATTTTCATTTCTTTTTATATTGGGAATTAATGTAAGCGATTGAGGTGGTTTAGATTCAAATTCTTAGAAGGCATTCCTGCCATTAGCTAGGTTAAGAAGAGGAAGGCAAAAAAAACTCAATTTCAAGGAAAGATAAATAAAAGACAATTTTTATCAATAATAATTATTGATTCCGCAGCCTTTCAAGAAAAAAGAGGACAATTAATTTACTTTCTTTCTTTTTTTTTTCAACAAATGAATTCCAATAATAAGGGTTGAATATATTGGCAATTTCAAGTTGTTCGCGCCAAAAAATCTCTTTGGAGATCTTGGTGAAAGGGTACTGAGCGTGTCAATCAATTTTGTATAAAAATTGATAATAAGTGCAATGAAAAGTAAATGCTCAATTTTATCTTAAAAATTGAGAAAAAGGTGCGAGTAAAATTAAAGGTTCAATTTTGTAGTAAAAATTGAGAAAAAGTGCAGGAAATGTAAAAGATTGCTTTGAGTGCAGCAACAAGTAAATAATAAAAACGATTTGCAGGTTCCGAATCAAAGTCACACATGAGTGTTTAAATCATTGAATATTCCAGACTCAAAAATAAAAAGGATTGTTGTTGTAAAAGGTAAATTTTCTTGATTCATGAAGGAAAAATAATAAAATGTTGTTATTTGATTGCGGGGAAAATGTAAATACAAGAGATGTCTTGTAAGAACAAGATTAAAAATATCAAAAAGAGAATCAAGTGTAGAACTTGATGAACAAGATTGAAAAATAAATGAAAGCTCTGAGGCTTGAGAGTTGAAAAATGATAAAGAAAGCACTGGGCTTGATTGTTTGTTGTTTACTCTGTGGAGAGGTTTTTGCAGAGGCTGCTAGAGACTTCAAAACGTTGGAGGCTGCTCTCTTTATATTGGGGCCGGCCTCCTAGGGTTAGATGTGATCCAACGGTCAGAAATGATCCCCTGTTGATTCTGCCTTATCTTCAGCATTTAAATTCTGATTTAAATCCCATTAATCAAGGAAATCTCAACAAAATCAGCCAAGAGGAAGTCCACCACGTTTTCGACTCTCCCATGTGATAATTATCACATTTAATTGCTGAAATTCAAATTTAATTTGCTCCAAAGTCTCGGTGCAGCAAGTAGGGGTGGAAAACCAAGTGCGGAGAGGCCAAATGGTGCTGAAATTGCTTCCAAATGCCACGAAACTTTAAACTTGATCAATTGGACATGGAATTAGGCTAAATATCATGTCATTAAGATCATATTACAAATTCATGAAAAATCGATTAAGGCAATGCCTTAAACCGAGCTCAAATAGCCATAATGTCCTTAATTGAATAAAAGTGAAAAGTTACGAAAATGGTCAAACATGGCTCAATTTCTCCATATAGCATCAATATTGCATGAAAACCAAGCTTTTGTGACAATGGTGAAATCTCCATGCAAAAAATGTCTCGAGATTGGATTTTGTCTTTAATTGCAAAAAATGCAAAGTTACCTCCGAGCTCGGAATGAGCTGAAATTTGGACAGAGTGTTCTTCATGATATTCTGAACAACTTTAATAAAGGACATATACCAAAATTCGTTCATTTTCAATCTCAATTTGTAAACCCTAATCCCTTTGTCCTTAATTGAAAACTATGAAAAGTTTATCCCGGGAGGGCTTAAATCCGGTTTTAAGAGCATGGGCCGCCTGACCCAATTTATGAAGTAAATGGGGCGGCCTTGCTATATAAAAATATTTAATTCCTTTAATTTCCTACTTTCCATAATTAATTTAGGAATAATTAAGGAAATTAAATCAAAATTCAATTCTTTTCCTAATTGAATTTGGCCTAGGGTGGATTAAATCCAACCATCCATAGGACTTAACAGATCAAATCTTGGCCATCCATTATGAGCAATTACCTGATTACCCTAAGTGTAAATCATGGTATAAACAATGCCCCCCTAATCTTCATTCTTTATTTAAGAATTAAGATTATTTAGAGTTTTATTTGCTCTTATATTCTCTTTTGCCGAAAATCCCTTCCTCTCTTTACCTTATCTCGACGTCAATCTCCCTTGCTGCTTCCCATCACAATTTCCTCTTCCTCCAAGCTTTGCCTCATCGACATTATCATGGCCCTAAAGGAAACCAAGCCATCGGATGGCAACAATAGCCATAGCCGAAGCATCAAGTCCCATTCGACCAAGGAGAATTCCTGTGAAGATGCTGCTAACTCCTCCTCCAAATTGAAGCATTTTGGATCAGGTTCCTCTGCTCGAAATCAAGCCATTGCACCTTCCTCCAATCAACCAAAATTGAAGTCTATGGTGGTACAAGAGAAATCAGCCATCATACAAGGTAGTTTCTTATCCAATTATTGTTCCAATTTTTCAAAATTAATTGGCTTGGATCAACCACTTAATCTTGCAAATATTTGTTAATTTTTCCTAGGCTAATCCGGCATCCAATTGGTACCAAAATTGTTGCACTAGTCGGCTTAGGTATAAACCCTAGCCGAATTGAATTTTTCCTTATGGTGCCAACGTATAAAATTTCCAATGCTTGCACCTTTTTTTTGTAAAATTTGCCACTAAAATCAAGCTTATTGTTCCGAAAATCAAAGGTGGCAGAAACTGTTTTGATTAAAGCAAAAAATTTTATGATGGCCAAATAACGAATCTTAAGCCATAGTACTCAATTTCATGCGATTAAGGCTTTTAACCCTATAATTTTTTCTTCTCATGGTGCAATTGCACTAAGCTTAATATTTTTGCACCATTGTTTGTAAAAATTGCCACAAATATTAATTTTACTGTTTGAAATCAAAAGTGGCAGATTTTGTTTCTTTTGATAAAGCTTTAAATTTTTGCATGATGGCCGAATAATAATTTTAGGCCATGATACCAAGTTTAATGCGATTAAGGCTTTAAAAGCCTTATAATTTTGCTTATCAAGATGCAATTGCATAAACATTGCAATTTTTGCACCATAATTACAAAATTGTCACCAACGTATATACATACTGTTTGGCAGATTCAATTTTGCTTTCCAATTCCAAGTTTTTGCATGTTGGCCAAATTAAATAATTTAGGCCATAATTCTTGGTTTCATGCGATAAAGGGCTTGGAAACCCTAGAATTTTCCTTGCCGCATATCATTCTCAATTTGCACTATGAGGGCTGTAATATTTGTGCCATGCACCATACTTGTTATTTGTTAAAAATTCTAACAAAAATTTTCCTTATGTTGGATGCAGAAGCTAACATAAGGGTGGTGCCTCGACGCCGCCTTCTTCAGGAGGCATTTTGATCAGACCAAAATCATACATCTTTTTATGGTCATTTTCCTATGCTTTTTGGGTATTTTATTCTTGATTATGCCTTATATTGGTTATATTTGTGTTCATAGGTGTTGACAAGAGGAAAAGTACAAAATCATCAATTTTGTACCTTTTTAGGACCTTTTTGGATGATTTATGGCACAAGTATTTTCCATGGATGTTTTGGTTGGAGCTATCAAGTTCGTGATTGAAGAGTTTGAAGAGTCAATTTTATGCTTATCAAATTCATAAAGTTGATTGCTAAGAGTTTTCAAGGCAAAGGAGCAAAGATGAGTTCAAGGCAAGAAGACATGTCCAAGTACCGAGCTATGACACAACTCATCTGGGTGATCAGGCGAAACACATGGGTCTTTAGACAAACCATGTGGGCTCCCAGCTGGAGTCGTGACACTGCCCACCTGGGTACTCAAGCAAACCACATGGGTGCTCAAGGCAACCATGTGGGCGCCCAGGTGGAGTTGGGGCCCTTGTCCCGCGCGCGCCCAGCAGCCAGCGTCGACACTTCCATGTCGCTTCCTCTTGAAGCCTCTTCAACACTTTCCCGATTTGGCGACAGTTCAGGAAAACAGCCATAACTTTTGATCCAGAGCTCCAAATGAGGCGTATGAATATGCGTTGGAAAGCCAACTCCAAGAGCTACAACTTTCTTGTTTTGGTTGAAACCCAGATCTGACGTTTTTATGGACGAAAATGCCCCTGAAGTCTGCAGACAGAATCTGTTTTGGGCCTGACTTGCGTTTCTAATGAATTGAGCCCATATAACTTATTTGGGTCAGCTTGAAGACATGAAGAAGAGCCCAGAACGTCCCTAGGGTTAGTTTAAGTCATCTAGAAATCTAAATTAAACCCTAGGCAGCCCCCTATATATACCCTTTTATCCTAGAACCCTAGAACAACTTCTACACAACTTTTCTCTTCTTATTTTCTAGGTTTTGCGGTTTGGAGAGGAGGCAGCTGCCTCCTTCTCTTTTCCTCTTCCGTTTGTAAGTTTTCAATCTCTCATGGATTGGATTTCCAATCCATGAGAGGTTAAACTTTTATACTTCTTTTTCCTAGGTATTTTTCATCAATAAATTTATGGTGAGACTTTTGTTCTTAATAATTTGATTTTTCTGTTTGAATATGTTTCTTATCCCTATACTTCATCTTATGTGTTCATGTTTTGATAGATTTGGATGGCCACTTTATCTTGATAAGTATGAATGCTATTGTTAGATTCAAGTTGGCTTGAGTCAAGCTAATGTTGGTCCAAGTGACAATTGTTAATTCTAGGAGTCCTAGGTTCAATGGGATTATCAAACCTTGATGAAATCTATAGGCCGAGATGGTAATAGATGTAGATGAGTTTGGTATTGATTTATCATGCATGTGGAAAAGAATAATCTTAATGCTTATTCTAGGAAGGGCTGGAACCCGGATCAGAATATTAGAGGTTAGTTTTAGCGAGATGCGGATTAATCTTATTAGCATGTTGGAATTAGCATTACGTCTTGTTCCTATACCAATTATTCAAGTGGAGTTGTTTAAGATGTTAAGAGGATTACTTTATTCCAATGAAAATTGATGTCTACGTCTTAGGCTATATATCGATTTGGGGTAATTTATGATTCTTAATTGATTGCAATTTAAGTCAAATTCATGCTTTGTGTGTATGATCTATGATTTATTTGATCAAAATAATTACCTAGAGGAAAAGAAGTATGTTTTCAATTAATTGTTTTTCTCAATTTATTTTCTAGAACTTTAGTTTAGTTTTATTTAATTGTTTTCTAAGTTTGATTTTGTTATTTTGAAAACTCATAAAAATCCCCTTTGGTAAGATTTTCTTTAGTATAATTTGGCTTTCATTTGTTTCCACCTTCTCTGTGGGATTCGACCCCTACTTGCCCTAGCTAATAGTTAAAGGTCTGTGGGGATTTATCTTGTGGTTTGTTCAACGACCGATCACAATTTTGGTGCCGTTGCCGGGGAAGGAAGGAAGCAACAAGAAGATTGAAGACAAATTATTACCTAAGAATTTCTTACCCTTATCTTTTTCTTTTTCGTTACTTTATTTTTATTTTCACTTTTATTTTTCGTTTAAGTGCTAAATTTTTTCTTCTAGTCTATGTTTTCTAGAAATTAATATTTCGAGAGAATGGAGCAATCACCCACCTTAAGAGAGTTGAATTTCAATTGTGAGATGAAGTCCCCCTGCATTGACTATCTAGAAGATTTCTCCTACGAGTTGAAGCCAGGAGTGGTCCGTTTGCTACCAACTTTTCATGGAGAATTCCATGAAAATCCTCATGAGCATTTACAAGATTTCATCATCAAATGTGCTATGATTACTGGGATGCCTCAAGAGCAAGCAAAGCTTCGAACTTTTCCAATTACTTTGGGAGGTAAAGCAAGAGAATGGTTTTGGAGTCTGCCATCAAAGTCGATTACTTCTTGGAGGGAAATGTAGAGACCATTCTTGAACCAATACTTTCCAGAAGCAAAACGCGCCGATGTCAGAAGAAGAATCAACTCTTGTCGACAATTACCTAATGAGAAGTGGTTTCAATATTGGAAAAGGTATAACAAGATTTGTGAAAGTTGCCCCTACCACAACATAAGCGAGGAACTCTTGATACGACAATTCTATGATGGATTGTTTTATGAAGATCGAGTCTACATTGATGCAACCAGTGGAGGTAGTCTGACACTTAAAACACCTACAGAAGCAAAGAAGCTGCTCAACATCATGGCAGAGAATATTCATCAATTTAGCACATCTGAAGAGATTCTTAAGCCCAATGAGCCAAAGATTGAATCATCAACTCGTGAAGAGATGAAGGAAATGAAAGAGATGGTTCAGTCACTTAAGATGGAAGTTGTTGATCAAGAGGAGATAATAGTCAATTTGATGCGCTATTTAGTTGCGAATCAAGAGATGAATCATCAACAACAGTCATCTTTGCAAAAACCTTTGAACATGGCTCAAGGACAAGAGAACAACATGGAATTTGACAATGGATTGAACAATGCGCAAATATATGGGATCAATTCGATGGGAATGGAAGACAATCAACCAAAGGTTGCAAAAGAGATGGAGTCACCAGAGACCCCATTTCCTTTCTCTACACCGCCAATTGAGCCAGTTCTTCCTACCTCTGAAACGAAACCATCACCAAATGTCATACCCCATGTGCGAATGCTAAGGGATGAGAAGAGTTCTGTGAAGAGAGAGGAGGAAAAGAAGCAAGATTTTGGGACGAACTCAGCCTCATCTCCGACAATTTCTCAAGATCCACCAAGGAAGAAGAGGGAACCAAAGAAGAAAACGATGCCGCCCAATGATTGTCCAGCACCGTTTCCTCAACTACTTGAGCCACAAAAGACATGCAGTGGAGAAAGCCAACTCAATTCACTTCAAAATTGGAAGGTAAACAATGGAAGATGGTAGATGGATTGCTAAAGACTACACAAAGGGATCATGAGGCAGAAATTGAAGCTACATTTTCATGGGAGGAACCAACCTATTCTGAACCAAGCACGATGGAAGGTGAATTTCATGAAATTGTTGTCCCAATCATGAAGGAAATTGAAGAGGTGTTAAGCAAAACAATGGATGATTTGGAATCACAAGAGCTTAATGCGCAAGACCCCATTCAATTTTTCTTCAATGATGAAGATGATACCCCATGTATGGTCGGCATCCCTACAACAAAAAAGGAAACTATCAAGTTTGTGCAAGAAGAAAAGGAAGCACCAAAGGAAGATATCGAGATGGATATTCCTCCACCTTCTCCACCAAAGATTGCCAAGCACAAGGAAGAGCCACCAAAAGATGAGCACTTTGGACATCCTAAAGAGTTAAAGGATCTTGTTGATGACCAACTTTTGGAGCCTATAAGTCCAAATTTATTGGTGGTCAACAAATTTCTTGAATATGAAAGCTATGGAGAAGAGGAATGGATATCCATAGATCAATTCCTTTTGAAGGATGAGGAGATTAACCAAGATGAGGATGCTTCACAAGGGCAAGAAAGAAACGATGCCAAAAGCTCTCATTGCATCAACCTCTAACGGCAACACAAATGGCATTGTCATTCATAGCCATTCATGGAGTCGCTCTCAACAAAATTGGTGAATTCTTTCCTTATCTCCTATTTTGTTGTGCTTATATTCTTCATATCTCGTCATATCTACTTTTTGCTTTGAAGTGGTATGATCCACCTTAACAAAGGGAGATGGAGGAAAGTCTAGCCAAAGACAATAAAGAAAGGCGCTTATTGGGAGGCAACCCAATTTTCTAACCCCTTTGATTGTTTTTGAAGTTACTAATTTTTCTTTTGTGTCATAGTATAGGTAAACTTAATTGAAGTTTGATTACCAATTGACCATGTTTACGAGAAAGGAAAACTACAAGGAGAAGCTTAGCGATTGAGAAGAATTGATCACTCCAATCAATCACTAAGAATTTTCTTTACCTTTTCCTCTTTTTTGCTTTATGATTAATCTTTAGAGAACGAACATGATGATATGGTAGACTTGCAAGTTTAAATTTTTCTTGAACTTAATGAACTTCAATTTTGTTACTTATTAGGTACATTGAAAACTAAGGATTACATAGATCAATTTCAAAGAAGGATTAAAGAAAAGTCAACAATGAGGATGGAAGAAGCATGCACACGAATGCCAACAACTAGAATAAGTTTTTCTTCACCTTTTCCTTCTTAGTTGTTCTTTAATTGAAAATATCTTTGCTTGATGAATTGAAATGTTGATTCTTTGTTTTGAATTGTATTTCATGCATCATTTTGTATCTTTGCATTCATGCATATTCACATATCATTGTATATTATTTCATACATCTCATACATATAGAATCTTAAGTGATAAGAGCTCAAGGTAATCCTTCAAACACTTGAAGAATTTTTGGGAATCTTTAGAACACTTATTTTAAAGATTTTTGGTAAAGAGACAAGTGTTTTTGGATTGAAGAATTTTGGGAATTTTGCAAGAGTTTGGATGATATTTAGCTGGGACATTAAGAGTTGAGTTTGAAGCAAGTTGGTAAGAAAATGCAAAGGGATAGCATATGGGAAGCAAAACCCGATTCGACCTGGGCCCCAGGCAGATTGCCTGAGCACCCAGGCCGTAACCCACAGCCCCCAGCTACCTCGCACATGTCATGCCAAGGACAGCCATCCCGACTCTAGCTGGGCACCCAGGTCGTAAGACTGAGCACCTAGCCCGTAGGCCGGAGCACCCAGGCGCGAGCTGCTGAGGCCGAGACCCCATGCTGCTGCACCCAGCACCCAGGCCAAACCCAACTTCCATCCCAACAACCATCACCCATCTCCAACACTATAAATACCACCCATCACTCACCTTCAATTCTCCAACACCCATCTCCAACCCAAACCTTTTCATTTTCTTTTATTACCTTTATTCACAAATTCACTCACTTTTTCAAGAACCCAAGGTAATAAGGAAGAAATAGTCAAGTACATGGAACCTAGGGATAAGCTTCGCATTGATGATTTCTATGTTGTGGAATGAGGAACAAAGGAGTGAGATGTGAGCTTTCGAGGATACCATGGGTGACTACATGGGTCAAAGGAGACTAAGGAGGCCGTTAGCTCTTATCCTTATGATTTCTTGTGTATTGCATTCTATCGTGACATTTCATGCATGTGTATTTATTTTGTGTTTTAATTTGTATTTGTACCATGTTTCTTTGGATCTTATGAAAGACTTATGTGTTTGAATGCTATGATTGATACTATGTTTGGATTAATTTGCTAAGATTGTGTGCGACTTTCTTTGTGAATTATGTCTAATATGTGCTCAATTAATTTTGATTGCCCCACTTATTGTGTTTTATTGCTAGTAGTAAGTTGACACGGGAGTGTCCCATTCTCTCCAACTTGATGTCTCGGATGAAGATGATGCATTTAGAGAAGCAAGTACCTTGCCATGTGAGCAGCTTGCTGTAATGACATGGCACATTGGGTGGGACTTGGGATGCCACGGTGGAGACAAGCTAGAACCTCTCCAAGATGATGGCCATGTGGAAACAAGCACCTCTCTTTATTTGACAAGTGTTGATGATCATCCATTCTCCATGTGACACCTTTCGGTCAACAAAGGAGGCTTGGAAAACCCTTGTGTGAAGCTCTCCATTTTGGTTGGAAGATGATGACAAGTTGTTCCACTTGGTGAGACTTCAACATTTTGTGCATGGAATTGATCAATTCGGCTACCTACAACCCGAATTGGTTTCACACCTTAATTGAGCTCAATTTGAGCTAATTCGGATAGTTAAGCTAAACTCTTGTTTATGTTTACTTAAGCATGTTTTATTAGCATTAGTTAAGTGTGTTTAGTTGCTAATCCTAGTATATAAGCTACGGATGAAGCATTTGCAAGTTAGACTTGAATTTTGTAAACTTTGAACTTTATTCATGCTTTGTAACCTTGTCTAGGTTTGCATAAGCTTTCCTTTATCAATTTGAGTGGTGTAACCTGTATCTCTTGTTGATTTGGGATTAATCGAAGCTTGTTCATCCATTGAATTCTCCTTGTTGTGAAATCTGTATCAAGTAGTGTTCTTTGGTGATGAGTTTCAACCGGTTCTAAACTCTTGGTGGTGAATCTGTATCCTTGAGTCTATTGAACCCGTGTGCTTAATCTTGCAATTCCTTTGAGAGTTGCATTTAGTTTTCACCTAAACACTTCCCAAACACTTACCCTTAGGATTGAAAGTGCTCATCTTTAAGCACTTTAAGCACAAATAGATTCGGGTAAAGTGAAAGCAACTCATTTTAAGGCCTTTTGAGCCATCCCCGTATCAAATTGGTATTCAGAGCTTTGGTTGTGTGGAGATTCATCATGTCTCAACAAGGAAATGATGGGGGTAGAGTTGCACCTAATGAAACGGTTGAGAACCTTAGAGGTCTTGTGGAAACCCTTCGGGATAGACTTCACTTGATGGAAGAAAGGGAGAGACGCCGTGAGGAAAGTGAAGGGAGTTCTAGCTCTCTCACTAGAAGAGGAGGCCGTGGTGGTGCCTCAAGTGCTAGCTCTAGTGAACCTATACATCCAGATGATGTAAGAGCTCATTTGAGAAGACAACATCAACAACAAAGAAGAAATGATGTAGATGATGAAGTTGGTGATGTTAATCAACAAATACAAAGAGTAAGAGATGTTGCTGCTCTTGGAAATTATGTTCATGCTTATACTCCCAAAGTTGAGATTCCTGAATTTGATGGGAGAGGGCAACCTGATGATTTTCTTGATTGGTTACACACGGTGGAAAGGATTTTGAATATCAAGAAGTGCCCGAAAATAAGCAAGTAAAGCTTGTTGCAATCAAGCTTAGGAAACATGCATCTTTGTGGTGGGAGAACTTATTGAAGCAAAGAGAAAGAAGGGGCAAAGATAAGATTCGGACATGGGACAAGATGGTCCGAGAGTTGAAGAAGAAATTCTTACCCGAGGACTACAAGCAAGATGTTTTCATTAAGCTTCAAAATTTGAAACAAGGTGCTATGAGTGTTTCGGACTATACAGCCGAGTTTGATTCTTTGATGATCAAAGCTAATATTAGTGAGCCCGAGGAGCAAACAATTGCAAGGTACTTGGCTGGTTTGAGAATTGATATTGCTAATGTTGTTTCCTTGCAGCCTTATTGGTCTTTGAATGATGTTACTAAGTTGGCATTGCGGGTTGAGAGGCAATTGAAGTCCAAATCAGTTATGAGGTTTGGAGGTAAAGATTTTAGCAAGGGGACGACTTCAAAGTCTCCATTTGTGCCTAAACCGAAAGGTGATGAGAAGGACAAAGGCAAGAAAGGTGGTGGTGATGCCGAGAAAGCTAAGTTGAGGCAAGAGAGAAAATGCTTCAAATGCCATGGTTTTGGGCATATGGCTGCAGATTGTCCAAATAGAAGAGTTGTAACGCTTGTAGAGGAGAATGATGATGATAATGAGGAAGTTGAGGAAGTACCCAAGGAGGAGGAGGAAGAACTCACCTATGCCGATCAAGGAGAGTCCATTGTGGTACAACAATGTTTTAAAGTGACTCAAGTGGTAGAGGGTGAAGATTGGAGAAGAAAATATGTGTTCCATACTCGGTGTACGTGCCAAGGGAAAGTGTGTATGGTTATCATTGATAGTGGGAGTTTTGAGAATTTAGCCTCGGTGGAAATGGTTGAGAAACTTGGTTTGAAGACCACTCCCCATCCCACACCATACAAACTTAGTTGGTTGAAAGATGAATCGGACTTGAGGGTGACATTGAGATGTGTAGTAGCATTTTCTATTGGGAAGCACTATTCGGATGAGGTTGAGTGTGATGTTGTTCCCATGGATGCTTGTCACTTGTTACTTGGAAGTCCTTGGTTGTATGATAGACATGTTATTTATGATGGCCGTGCTCACACTTATACTTTGAGAGTGAATGGCCGAAAGATCACTTTGGCTCCATTGAAGCCAAATATTGCTCCTACACCAAAGAGAGAAGCCTTGCTCATGTCTAGAAAGGAGTTGACCCGAGAGCTTAGAGGTGAGCCTATTGTTTTTGCTTTGGTTGTATTTGATGAAAATGGTGATGTGCAGGATTCGAATATGTATCCAAAGTTGTTGCCATTGTTTGAGGAATATGGAGATGTGTTCCCGAATGATATTCCGGCTGGTTTGCCTCCCTTTAGAGACATTCAACACCAAATTGATCTTATTCCAGGTTCGGTATTGCCTAATAAACCAGCATATAG
>AWUE01014177.1:0-45488 GCA_001974825.2 Corchorus olitorius
TACATTCGTGTACTCATCCCCTCAAATTCTTGTCGTATTTCAGGGTAGTTAGGGCTCAGCGCGTTCCTTGACGATCGAGTCGGTGGCGTAGGCAGTGATTCCCTCCAGTTAGAGGTACTTCTCACTACGTGATGGGTCCCACTGGCAGTTGTCTTTGTTTTTGTTATCTCTTGTTCCTCGTTTTTGTTTTACTTTGATTTTTGGTTTTCTCTATTGACTTATAGTTTCAGTTTTTAAATGTTGCACCGTTTTTACTACTGTATTTGTTTTTAATGTTTCCGCTTTTACTCTGATTTGCAAACCTCAGTATTTCAGATTTATACTCAGTTCATGTTTTTGGTATTTTTATCTGGTATTGACGCTTCGTGGAGCCTTTGGTGCACGTGACCGGCCGGCACGTGTTTCGGGGTAACACGGCGGTTGTCCGTGCTCGACTTCCGGGTCGGGGCGTGACAATTTTATTGGTATCAGAGCATCTGGTTGTTATCGTTGTTTCATAAGTCCAGTGGACCTGTAGTGAGTTTAGGATGAGTTCCGGACACATAGGTGTTCATCTGCCTTTTAAGTTTACATTTTGTTTTGAAATCAAAGTGTTTTGCCTTGTTTTTAACACTAACATCGTGTCTTTTCAAATGATTTTGCTTTTAATCCCAAATTCTGGGTCTCTTCCGTTTATGTTTCCTAACATTCTAAACTCGTTGCTCTTCTTAGAGATTCATGCCACCAAAACGTAATCATTGTCGACGACATCCTCGTTACGATTTGACCTCCTTAAGAGATCAAATTAACGAGTATGAATTCTTGGGCCATTTGTCCTTTGCGCAATGGTTTATAGGAAAATACTCGAAACTTGTCGTTCCCACCTGTGTCATTTCCGCGTATGCCATATCCTAACTTGTAAGACCCGATAACGGCTTTTCATTCTATGCAAATACTACCAGTGACTTCGTATTGCATTGGAGTCCCAATCTCGTATATCGCTTGCGACACTAGCAAAGTTTTAAGGAAATAATAAGTGCTCAAGCTTGATGATTTGACTTAGGAGGTCCATGTGAAAGAAGGAGCGAATCTTGGTGAAAATAATTGTTATGTTTTGGTAGTTGAATGATTTTTAAAAGTATTCACTGTGGAGTTATTGAGATTGCCCTAGTAGTACTTCTCGATATTGTTTCGAATAAAATTTTGCAAAATGAAGTGACACCTGAGCTAAAAGTTAAAACAAATGGTTGAGCAAGATGCTACTAAGCCAATACTTCTGTTGAAATGCTTTCGTGTTAATAACAACAAGTGGAGATGGAAGTTTGTCATTGGGGGATTGATAAAGGTAATTACGCTAGTAAGTGGGGAGAAACAAGTGTCGGTTGTGGGACGTGATCAAATGTCTATTTCACTAGAAGTGCGAATCTTTCCCATGTTTGACTCAAGGTTGGATAATCATATGTTAAAAACTAACTGGGTGGCTTGTTAAGAATTATACATATATTTTGAATTATTAGACGAATTGACCGATCGATCTAAAGTCGCTCATTAAATCTGAACAAGATCGTCGCCAATGACATACTTGTTTATATAAGTATTAGTTATGGAAGTACTTAAATTTCCAAAGTGTCCTCGAAACTCTACGAGAACTTCATGTGACTTTAAAGTCACAAAAATATTGAGACATAATTAACATCGATTGTTTTTCAACGGTACATAGCACAAAGGATGAATTTAGTTGAGAAAAAGAATGTTTGGAAACTATCATGAAGATTTAAAGTTTGTTTTGAGTTATAGCTATCAGACTAGTGTTGGTTCAGTTTTGGTATATGAGATAAGAAGATTGTAAAGATAAAGGGTATATAGAAAAGTTTAAAGGACGACACATAATGGAGTTGTGCCAACACTTAGAGAATATTCGAAGCCCACAATTTGGTCGAACCTTGGCTAAGATAAGAAATGATTTTGGGAATTCGTTGAATTGTACTGACTCAAAGTCTAATGGATATGATTGACTTTGAGGTTAAGTTGGGGCATGTAGGGTACTACCACCAAAGGTAGGCTAGCATCTGTCAAACGCATTCTTGGATAACTTTCTTGTAATGCGTTCAACTATCTTCAACACACATACAGAAGAAGTATTGTAATGAGTTGTTTTTCAAGTCCGTTGATGGGCATATGCCCACCTATCGAAATCGTAAACCTTGGAAATTCGGTGGAAGGTTTTGTAGCAAGATTCAGATGATTAAGGTTGTTCAAGCAAATGGAGCTAATCAATGGGCGAATGTAAAGAACCCTGGATGTGACGTGAGCAAAGAATCAAACTGATGTTTTTGTATCACATTTTAACTTCAAACAAAGGTTATGATTGAGAAGTACATCCAATATAAGACAACAAGTAGAGATGTACCGATATTTGGATAAAATGATATGGAAATTTATAGTTGATGACCTCAGTTTTTAAAGGTATTTCCACGAGATTTTGGAACCAAGTTCAATTGAAGCCGAAGCATGATTAATGTTGTATTGGAATCCCTAAATTTGCAGAAGGGTACCAGTTTCGAAAGGTGGCAGTTGGATTCTAGTAGTCGGTTAGAATTAACGTATAAAATTGGATCGACCGTGTACTAGCGCATGAAAGGGCATGGGATCTTGCAAAGTTTCATGTGGAGATTAATTGAAGAAAGGATGCAGTAGAATGTGAGGCCTAAGGTTTACAGTTAGTAAAGTGGTGTTTTCTGAATTCTTGTCATGAGTAATCTAGACTCGATTTCATACAAGCCTTGAGTATAGTTATTTTGATATAATCTTGTCTTTCAAAAAAAAAAATTGATATAATCTTAAATAGTTTTAAGCAAGAAAATTCATAACTTTTTTTTATATATAAAAAGTTACTAAAATCATCCAAGAGCGCAATTAGGTTTGTAGAAAGTATCATAGCTATTTTAATACCTTTTATAACTTTTTTAGTAACTTTAGATTACAAGATTAATAACATTCATAATTGACGAAAATTATTAAAAGTAGTAAAAACATAAGGTTACTGAATTTGTTGATAGGACTATAGCTTCTTCTTTTTTTTTATAATCTTCGCAACTTTTTTTTACTAATCTTAGATATGAAAATTATACTCATTAAATTGATAAAATGCTACTAAATTTATTAAAGATGTTAGGTTACTAAATTACCTTATAATACTATAAAAATTTTATAACCTTTATAACTTTTTTAGCAACCTTAAAGAAGAACATTGGTAAATTTCATTATTGATAAGAGACTACTAAAATTACTAACATTATAAGGTTAATTACTGAATTTATTGATAACATTCAAAAACCTTTGATAACTTAAATAGCTTTTTAATGAACATTTGATGAGGAAATTGATAATCTTCTTGTATCAGAGATCGATAACCTTCTTAATTGATTAATATTTAACTTCGTTCTTAATAGCCCTGTAGTTTTTTTAGTAAATTCTTTATTCTTCTTCTTCTTCTTCTTTTTCTTCTTCTTCTTGCATTAGAGATCGATAACCTTCTTAATTGATTAATGTTTAAGTTTGTTCTTAATAGCCTTGTAGTTTTTTTAGTAAATTCAAATAAGAAAATTGATAACCTTCCTTCATTATTGAAGATAACCATAATTGGATAATAATTTAAGTTTTTTTTTTTGTTCAATGAGATTGATTATTTCAAATCTTTGTAAACTAAATGACCAGATTTTGATGATTAATTAATCAAAATTTATGAAAATGAAAAATACGCATGTGTGGAATATATGATTTATCAATTATTAACATACGTGTAACGCACGTGCTTTAACTAGTAAATATATATACACTAAAATGAACCTCTTAATCTCCTAAACTATTATTATTATTGAACCAAATAAAACAAAAATCATTAAGATTAACCATCTATACTAATTATAAAGCCAA
Source organism: Corchorus olitorius (assembly GCA_001974825.2). Lineage (NCBI taxonomy): Eukaryota > Viridiplantae > Streptophyta > Magnoliopsida > Malvales > Malvaceae > Corchorus > Corchorus olitorius. The sequence goes on from AWUE01014177.1 coordinate 3,916, forward strand.
GTCCTGAGTTTGCTCAGTTTATAAAAATTTAAAACAAAATAAAACTACCAATTTTAAATAAAACTAAATATAAATCATTACAGGTCAGATCTTATGTTCTGCAACCAAGCGCATTCGTTTTGTAAGTGGTGTTTTACATGCTGAAATGCTGGCCATCCATTTCGGATTCGGTACTGCTCGAAACTGTCATGTAGAAAATTGTCTGCTGGAAAGTGATTCCCTTATTGCCATCCGAGAACTTTTGAAAGGACACTCTTCGAGGTGGGAGGGAGGCAACTTGCTAAATGATGTTCTAGATTTATCATCTCAATTTATTCATTGTGAATTTATTCATGTAAGGAGAGATGCAAATATGTTGGCTCATCTTTTAGCCAAACTAGACTATGGTTTTAACACTGACCATATTTGGTATAAGGGTTTTCCCTTATGCGTTTGTAATCCAGATGCTATCTAATGAAGTATTTTACTTTGTTTCCTCTAAAAAAAATATAAGTATTTAAATTTTATTTATATCATTTTAAGAAAACTACCCATTAAAAAAAACTATCAAAAACTACTCACTTAGTGAGTGTCCTATGCCTTGTAAATGTAAACTTATCCCTAAAGGAAAACATAGAGCTGTATGGATTTAATCCGCTACATAATTTGTCCCTCGACTCTATAGTAATAGTACCCATTAACTGTCTACTAAAATTGAAAATCATCCACAAATATATTACTATACACACATAAACTAAAAAAGAGTAAAAGGTAGGAGAAATTGGGTTGAGTTGGTGAAAAAGACATGGCCACCTTTATGGCAAAAGGGAACAAAAGTTGTTGTCAATGTGACAAAAGTGGCGGTAGACTTTTTAGGTGATTGATATAAACCAAATCATCCTCAATGATCCCATTCCCATCTCTTTTCGTTTGCTTTTTATGTAACCTTTTTTTTGGATTTTATGAATTAGATCACCGTCCTTGAATTTGCTGCTTCCTACTTTCTAACCGCTGAATCAATCTAAGCATCTTGTTCGTTTTTGAGGAAAAAGAGATATGGGAAACATTAACATGTGATTAACAACCAAAAATTTCGGAATCACTGCTTTCTTTCCTCTTCACGAAAATTTGGGTTTTTTTTAGCTCTACAAGAAATTATTACATCAACCACTTCAACTATTTAGTCATGGTCTCTGTAAAAAGAAAATTAAAAAATAATAATAATAATAATTAGTCATGGTTACAACTTTAAATATGGTGTTAACTCAAAGCTTTTTTGCTAGTATATATTATATTAGTTTAAAGATCAAGTTAATTATTTAATCACAATTCAAGAAGCGATATATTAGTATTGGAGTGATACTATCTTTTTTTTTTGGTAGAATTTGGAGTGATACTATCACTCCAAGTCAATGTCATAAAAGGCATTTTGATCACTATAATTCAACCTGAAGTAACTGGACAAAAAAGAAAAAATCATATTTCAAACCACCCTGACTTCACCTTCATAACCAAACCTGATATAAGTTAATTGACCCAATTTTTCATTGGAGATTTTACAAGTCTAGCGTCCACTGTCAACTGCTTAGCTCCATTGCAGCAATGCTTGAATCAGATATTGAAAGAGAATCCAATGATGGTGTCGATGGCATCATTTATGATATGCTTTATGTACATTTTGTGTGAACAAAATTGCATACTAGAAGTAGTGTTTGTATTAGAGACCTGAGATAGTTTCTTATCCATCACATAATTCTTGCTGATGATTAAATGGTAATACCTGAAACTATTGGCTCACTTTTGCATCACTGCTCTAAAACCAACGCATTTCGGTGTGGTCTCTCACTCCATGCTGCTCTCTTCAAGGCTGGTTTGAAGGCTGATGTCCTTCTCTCCAACCATGTTCTTAACATGTATGCCAAGTGTGGCAAACTTGACTTGGCTCGTCAAGTGTTTGATGAAATGTCTCAGAAAAACCTTGTTTCTTGGTCTGCCATGATCTCTGGATATGACCAGGCTGGGGAGCCTTCATCAGCGCTTGATTTGTTTTCGGCAATGCCCTTTGTACCCAATGACTACATATTTTCCAGTGCCATAAGTGCTTGTGCCAACCTTTTACTGATAAGGGAGGGGCGGCAAATTCATGCTCAATCGTTCAAGTATGGATATGCATCTGTCTCATTTGTTTCTAACTCCCTTATCTCAATGTACATGAAATGCGGCCATTGTGCTGATGCATTGGCAGTGTATTCTGGGGCATTACAACCGAATGCTGTATCTTATAATGCTTTAATCAGTGGATTCATAGAAAACCAACAACCTGAAAAGGGTTTTGAAGTTTTCCAACGCATGCATCAACGGGGGCTTATTCCCGATCGCTTTACTTTTGTGGGATTACTAGGAAGTTGTGTTGGTTCAGATGCTTTAAATAGAGGAATGGTCTTGCATTGCCAGACGATCAAACTTGGACTCGACTCCACTGCTTTTATAGGTAATGTGATTATAACAATGTACTCAAAATTTTGCTTAATACAAGAGGTTGAGAAGGTCTTCAAATTTATCGGGGAAAAGGATGCCATTTCTTGGAACAGTTTTATAGCTGCTTGTTCTCATTGTGATGATCATGAAAAGAGTTTGAGAGCTTTTGAAGAAATGTTAAATGCTTATCACAGGAGGCCAGATGATTTCACTTTTGCCAGCATTCTATCTGCCTGTGCTGCGCTTGCTTCAATACTTTATGGCAAGCAGATTCATGGTCATCTGATAAGAACAAGGTTGAACCACGATGTTGGAGTGGGTAATGCCCTCACGAACATGTATGCTAAATGCGGTTCCATTGGATATGCATACAATGTATTTAAAAGGATGTCCCGTCACAATCTTGTCTCCTGGAACACCATCATTGCTGCATTTGGAAATCATGGGTTTGGGAGCAGAGCCCTGGAACTTTTTGAGCCGATGAGGGCAATTGGGTTAGAGCCAGATTCTGTGACATTTGTTGGACTTTTGATGGCTTGCAATCATGCCGGTATGGTGGATGAAGGCCTTCTTCTTTTCAATTCTATGCAAGAGTCCTTTGGTATTGCTCCTGATATACAACATTTTTCTTGTCTTATCGATTTGTTGGGACGATGCGGGAGATTAAATGAGGCAGAGGACTACATGAGGAAATCCCCTTTTGGACAAGATCCAGTTGTTTTAGGTAGCCTGCTTTCTGCATGCAGACTGCACGGAGATGTAATCACCGGGGAACGGTTAGCTAAACAGCTTCTGAAACTTCAACCAGTGAGCACTTCACCTTATGTTCTATTGTCAAACTTGTATGCATCAGATAAGATGTGGGATTGTGTTGCCGAGGCAAGGAAGATGTTAAAGGGTAGTGGCCTGAAGAAGGAAGCTGGGTATAGTCTAGTTCATTTTAAGGGTCATCTTTTAAAATTTACAATGGGGGATTTTTCTCATGCAAGGATTGATGAGATGATTGACACACTCAAAACTTTAGCCAGGGGAGGAGGCAGAATTAATTTGGATCTTACAGCTTAGTATTTGTCTAACCTCTAAAGACTTCTCTTTAAATGCACATTTTTACTTATTATTAGAGGAATTGGAAATATATTTCAATGACAGGTGAAATAACTTGAGAAAGTTCTATGCCTAAATACAGTTAGAGACAAAAATGACACAAGCCAAAAACCTTGAATTCATTCGAAATGAATCATTTATATTAAATTCATGTAATCTTCTTTTTTTTTACATTAAAATTCATGTAGTCTTCTAAAAGTTAACAATATGAGTGAAATTATTTTTAGAAAAGATTAAAAAAATGGCATTGCACCAATAAAATCTTATGGTGAATATATAACAAACAAATCCTATACCCAATAGGACGATTAATCTTTTGGCAAAAGAAAAAAAAAGGGGGGGGGGGGACGATTAATCCACTTTGACAAATGCGGAGGATTAAGTCAGGATGATTAATCCACTTTGACAATCCATAAAATGCAAAACAAACATTAATTAATTTATTATATACTCCATAATTATTATCCTATCCTATCCTATCTCATGCACAAGCCCTACTGCAATGCTAATCCGAACTCTAATGAATAATCAATGAAGATCACTGAAAAGCAAAAAGTGTCTGATTTCATTAATTATATTATATTGTTCATAATTTTGCAGTTGAGGTACCAACTTATCCCTTTGTTCTTGCACACTTTTTTCCCTGCCTTCAAAGCTCAGCTAATATTCCTAGAGCAGGTCTTAAAACCTGCGCATGATAAAATATATCCACCAAGAAAAGCAAGCTAAACAAATCCTTCTGTACAACCAGAACAAATATCAAAAGATACAAATCAACATCACATCATAGCCATAAGTAAAAAATATGAATGAAGAAGACTGGAAAAAATAAGCAATTAGAGGATATGATAAGGAACATATATATACCACATAGAAGGTACCCGCCATAATTAGTAGGAGAAGAGAAATGACAGATGCTTCAGAGATAAAGCCAGAAGCCTCTTCTTTTCAGCGAAGGTTTTTCCACATGCTCTTTTTCCTTCTTCTTGCTCTTCTTTGAGGGTCAATCCTTGGATTTTTCCTCAGATTTTTCCGTCTTTACTGCATATTTTGTGCTTCAGTAATAGCTGATGAACTAGTTTCCCCGGCATTAAGGAGCTGACGCAGCAAAAAAGCACTTTAGTCCTGCAGCTAAATTTTCTCAGAAATTGATTGGCACAGTTACAAACTTCAAGTATGAAGAAACAGAAGCCTGCTTACATCAAGTTCATCAGTGCTTGATACTCCAGGTAGCTGATACTTATTATACAGATGTCACTGTATAGAGGACCACGAATGAGCTTGCATCTGATAAAGGAAAAAAGCATGCCTTCCAACAATGGAAAGAAAAATTATTGATTATACCATGTACTTATACTTCATAGGTGACAAGCCAAAATTGTTCTAAAAGCTTGAGACTTAGAATGATACCAGCTGGAACCAAGAATGCCAAAACATTAATATCCATAAAGTAAGATGGTAAAGTAGGTGGTTGATGTTCACTAACACTCGCAACGATTGGCATATATTTGCTGGCATAAGTTCTGTCAAGATGCAGTTAAAAGACAATAGAATATGAGTAACACAGCTAATTTTAATAAATAGATAAATAAAAACACTATGAATGAATAAATAACGACGGCCAAAACAAAGAACAAATGAAACAAGATATTGAAACAGAAAATACAGTTGATGCTCAACCCAGAGTGGTAAACAAATTAAATAGTTTTGGTTCCAACATGCATCAGACATTAATTCCTGCCATTGCTCTTCACTCACACAGAACATTCAGCTTAGAATGATGGGATGAGTTAGGTGCTTACGGGTCAAGCAGACTCAAGCTTCGTCCGCTCCACCCCTTCGTTGGACTGGAAGCTACTAATGCTATAAGAATAGTTATCACAGCACAACAGACTGCCCTGAGAATAGAAATAGTATGGAGTCAGTCAACCTTCATGTCAGTGTAAATGCAAATCTGTAAATAACCTAAGAAAGTCAACAAGGAGTCTAGTTTTATTGTTCAATGTATGCTGAATTGATTGATAGGAAACTTGAATCATAATTTGTTCACTATAGTCGCTTTGGCCGAGTGGTTAAGGCATGTGCCTGCTAAGTGTTAAGTACATGGGGTTTCCCCGCAAGAGTTTGAATCTCTCAGACGCTTTTTGCATTCAGGTCTCAACGTTATACTGTTATTCCAAAAACTATGGCAACCAACTAGTCTACTAATAAGGCAGTTTTCTGCCAACAAAATTTTGGCAAGCTAGTGTACTCCAGTACCTCAGATTAAAAGGGTCCTCAGAAGAAGAAGAAGGTGAGCTTTTGAGATTTTTCTTGCAAAGCTCAGCTGTTGTTTCTAATCTCCATGGGCTGCTCATCACCGGTAATCCTTGCAGAAGCAACTTCCGTCAATAAAATGATGAAATCTGTTTAAATCTCTCAAGATGATTGGCCTGCAATAATTTTAGACGTGAACTTCATGAGCACGCGGCCATCACCACAAACACGGATGTTCTTCATAACCGTAAGGGGTGTCATAGCCTGAGGCTTTTTAATCAACCCAAATGCAAGAGCAAGTTTCTCACTGGTAGCATATAGATGCAAGCTTTTCCTCCGCCACATTATGAAGAACCAGGTTTGTATCAGGCATAAAAGCCAGCCTCCTCAAATTTCTTGATGAGTCTGCTGAGTTGTTTGTATATGATCTCTATTTCTGGATGAGTTCGATCTTCTGCTACAAACTTGTGAACTTCATTATCAACCTCAATCCAACTATAAGGAGCAAATTTTTTCACATTCTTACTTTTCATGAGTGATCTCACAGTTGCCACATCTTCCCATCTCCCAGAGGCTGCATACATGTTAGAAAGCATGATGTAAGGTCCTGCATTGACTTAAATCAAATAATAGTGAACATGCATGCAAAACACTCACATGAGTATAGTCAGTTGGCTCAAATCCCTCTCTACTAATCCTCACAAAAACCTCAAGCGCCTTACAAGAAAACCCGTTTCCAGCCAAACCCTTAATCACAGTATTATAAGAGACAGAATCACGGATAGGCATTTGATCAAATTATACCACAGTCACAGACTTTGCATAGGCAGAAAGCATTGCGTTCCAGGAGATAACATCTTTAAGAGGCATTTTATCGAACAGATTTCGAGCGTCAGATATTTTCCCGAATTTCGCATGAAGTGAAGGAGACGATTGTGTAGAAATGTGTCATTAGGTGTAAAACGATGAAGATCCATGTGAGATTGCAATCGCTTGGCGCGATCCACATCGTTTCCTCGAACGCATTGGAGCAGCAACCGCGTATACTCTTCAGAAGTCACTTGGCCACCAAGGTACAGTGAATCAATTGCAGGGCGCAGCGTTCTGACGTTCATTTTTATTTTTTTGTCAAGGGTTTCAAAAATTATGAATTATAAGGGGTTTAGATAACATGTGGCGGGAAAACTGTGTGACTAATTGAAAGGTAACCGTTGAGTGGTTTTTCTGCTATTTCAATTTATAAATTCACCCAAGCTTTTCCGTCAGGAATAAACAAGAAAAGAATGATACATAGATACAGCTAAGGACTCGAGTCATAACCAGTCACAAGAAATACCTGCTAAAATACAAACAGAATGCTAAATTTAAGACTTGAGTCATTAGTCATTACTCATGAATAAACACAAACTTCGAATTCCATAGTTTTAACAGGTTTTGCAAAACACAATTTGTGAATAAAGAATGCAAATCTTATTCACATGTCTAATATGGATAAGGCAAAAACAGGTAGAGCAAAAACAAGCAGAAACCATTGGAAGAAGCTATTGGCTTGGAATAATGCAATATTGATCACACCTCATAACAAGCATTAAACATGGCCTTTCCCAGCCAGAAAGATTGATTTAACATCAAATATGTATTCCTGAAATAGTAGCGGGACCTAAACAAACACCCAAAGCAAAGAACCGAAAAATATACACAATGCCACGAAAAAAAAAAAAAAAAAAGGTCATATATGAGAAATAAGTTAATGAGCAAACTATTATCCATTAGCCATAGAGTACAAAGAATTCAGAATTTGGAATTTTAGATGCATCTCCCATCAGTTTTTAAAGAAATCTTTTCTCTTTACCCTTTTCTTCATCATCTCAGCCCATCTTGTGAAAGTATTTGATGCTTCAAACTTACCCGAGAACTTCATCTTTTCAGCTAAATCCTCCAATATGTCAGCTTTCCCAGCTCTAGAAAAATCAGCTGCAAACTTGTTGTAGTCAAGCTGAGGAGCTTTCATTCCTTTCTCCATCATTTCTTCAAAATATTTACAAGCCTCTCCTGATCTACCTAAACTGATTAGCCCTCCAATGAATACTGTGTATGAATTATCATCAGGGCATATCCCCCTTTTACTCATCTCATCCCAAATTGCACGACCCATGTCATAGTTTCTGGCCTGGAAGAATGATTTCATGATCATGTTAAACGTGTGAATTGTTGGTTGAACTCCCTCCTGAATCATCTTCTCGTATACCCTCATTGCATCATGTGGCATTCTTTGACCTGTCAACAATTTAATCAGTGCATTGTAGGTACGGCCATCAGGTGGACAACCCTTTTCTTGCATCTCCCTCAACAATCTGTAAACCATGTCCATCCTTTTCTGATTTCCAAAACCAGTAATTAAACATGTGTATACTGCTACATCTGGCTGACATCCAGAATCAAGCATGTCATCAAAATACTGAACTGCTTCATTCATTTTTGATTGCTTGCAGAACTCCCGAATGATAATGGTATAGCTCTGGACATTAGGCAAAGGACCCTTAGCCTTCATGACCTCAAACAATTTCACCGCATCAGATCTCTTACCACTCCACAACAGCCCTTCAATCATAACATTATGTGCAACAATATCAGGCTTAAAACCCTTATCAATCATCTCATTCCACACTCTCCCTGCTTCCATCAAATTCCTCACTCTGCACCAACCACTAAGCAATACCGTATATGTACTCAAATTGGGTGTAAATCTGTCTCTCAACTTCTCAAAAAGTGTTTGTGCTTCTTTCGCTAGCTTAACCCTCCCAAGACTATCAAGCAGGCAATTAATAGTATCAACACCCACTTTATATTTATACTTCTTCATCAACTCAAAGATCCCAACTGCTTTCTTTCTCTCCTTGGCAGCCGCAAAAGCTTTCATAGAAATAACAAAAGTCTCCATTGTCAAAACCCCTTTAGCACCCATCTCTTCAAGCATTGCCACCATGGTCTCAAACTGCCTATTCTTTGCTAAAACATTCATCATTTTATTATAAGTCCTCGAATCATGATCAAACCCTGGGTTTTGCCCAGCCCAACAGAAAAACCTGAACGCTGGTTTTCTGGCATGCCGGAACCTTTCCAGCACATCTATGACCAAACCATGAGTAAGATTAATCCCGCATTCATCTAAAACAGCCTCCATGTTTTGATCTAAGCCAAACAATTCATCGATAATCTTGCATACTCTGTCAACTTCCCTTTGGTCCGCTCCGGGATTTGAGCAATCAACTACATTATCAGTTTCACTGTGGGTCTCAGAATCTGTGTCACTGGCAGTGACACTAGAGAAACCCTTAGAATAACTGAAGTGTAAAGCATTTCCAGCTAAAGAAATGGGATTAGCTAGCAATTTTTCTTGGAAATAATGGAGTGAAGAGGAGTGTGGCAAAGAAAATGGAATTTGACAATTAAGACGACAAAGACTATCATAAGTAGAAGAATGAAGCATACTAAACAAGGGCAAAGAGCTACCACAAGGAAACCACACTTGCTCTCCTCCAGGTCGTCGTTTTTCTCGTAGTCCAGGTCTCTGATAGAAAAAGAGAAGCTCTGCCTTGGATCCGCCATGGGAAAAACCGAAACAGAGCTGAGAACTGTAGTTGCGTCGTGGAATGAAGCAGGTGACCTTGGCGGAAGTCCTTAGGGAGAGAGACATTTAACCGCCATTAAAAAAGGAAAATTTCCTACAAGCAAAAGTAGAGTCAACTGAATAAGCAAATAAAGAAATTAAAACTCCTAGTTGTTGATTGCTAAAAAGAAGAAGAAAGAGTACTAGTTTATCAAATCCCTAGCGCATTTGTATTATCAAAAAATGATGAAAAGGAAAAATTAGGGAAAGAGAGTAGTAATTGAGTGCATATAAAGATCAAGAGAAGATCACAAAACGATATCACAAAACGTTTTTTATCTACCTTGGCACATTCAATTTTTCAAGCCTCTATTGATACAAACAATATGATGTAATGAAGAGAATATCCTTTTGTTAACCATTAAAGCAAAATTGGAATGCAGAAAAACCAAGGACACAGGAGGTCAAAAGCAGTGATCAATCAGAGAAAGAAGAGATATTCATAAATAAACAAACTGTAGATATACCACCAAAAAATCGAATTCAAAAGACTATACAACTCAAAAGAAGAAAAGGGAATATCAATCATTTGCGGTGGCATGACAACAACAGCTTTTACACTATACTATACTATATATATACATATATATATTCGAGAATCATATACTATAATTTTTCATACTTGTAAATCAGGATGGGTTTGAAGTAATCAGAAAAAGAGAGGTAGAAATTACCTGAAGAAAGCTAGTGAGGGTTCCCAAAATCAAAAATAATGGGTTGCTTTTCAATTCTCTTATTACAACAACAGTGTCCTATAGAACAATGAAGAAATCTAGCTAGCGCCTTCGACTAGATGTAAAAAAAAAAAAAGATGGAACAAAGCTAAGAAGGAAAGAGAGCAAGAGACAAGATCAGAAGGCTAGGCCAGGAGGAGGACTGAGAGAGAAAGAGACTAGAAGCGAAACAATGGGCTAATGCAAGCAGCCCATTAGATTGGGGTTTGTTTATTTATAATAACCCAACCCAACAAAAAAAAATATATATATTTTTCTTCTTCCCTCCTCAGTCCTCACAAACTGAGACTATGAAATCCCAAAACAGAGGCTTTTTGCTTGATTTCTTTTGATTCCGAAAGAGAAAGCAAAAATTTATTAATTGTTTGTTGATTTTGAAAAGGACAAATCCAAATTGAATGACAATGTTGGGAAGAGATACGACTGGAGTGGAGATGAATATATTTACTCGTGAGTTTTTTATATTTATATCCTATATATCCAATCAGAATCTGATCTTTCTTTTTTCTGGATTTTAACGTCTTAAACCACCTTCCAATCCAATCGATTTAGCAACATGCATTGCATTGCATGGGTTCATCTACCGTATAATTGAAAATCCAAAGTTATTACGTCAAACATAAAATTATTCACAACCCCTCCCAATAATAAACTGGAAGAGACAAATTAAGTACTAGGAGTTAAATCATCACATAACAACTTTAACTAGATTCATATGAATAAAAAAAAATACCCCAAAATTGAAATTTTGTTTCTCATACAAATAGTAATAATTAAAAAAAAAAAAAACTAATACGATCGATGAAAGCTAGACATGCCTAAGCTCCATAAATTTATTTATGTATGATTATAAAGAAAGGAAAAGAAAAATTCTTTGTTAATTAGAAGGTGCATAATTATTGGCCTGGAAAAAATGGCTACTAGTGCCCCCATAGTTGTCCTGGCCATAGAGTTGCGGTTCCGAGACACTGTTGGAAATAGCTTCAGCTTCTGCGGGTTGCCTAATTCCGACAGGAGAACTTGCTGTGACCGACTGTAACACATCGTTCCAGTCTACTTCCTGATCAGATAAATTAATATCATGTTGTTCAGAAAATTCCAAGCCAAAATTACCACCTTGACCATCGTTAATCGATATTGGTCCATCAATATCTTCAATACCAAGCAATTCCGACACTGATTTCAAGTATTGTTCGATTGATTCTTCTTGAACTTGGACAGGAACAGGAACAGATTCTTCAATTTGGAGAGGAACAGGAGCAGGAACAGAAGAAGTCCCAATTAGCAGATTATTATCGTCCTCAAAAATCTCATCATCGTCATCATCATCATCATCAATGAACTCTTCGTAACCATGTTTCTTAAAAACAACACAAAACACATAATCAGAATTCTGAACCAGTTTTTGGTTATGACGTTGAAAAAGTCTATATTCATGAATGATCCAATCTGTTTTGTCCCCTTGGCGCTGTGATTTACCTTGATGAAAAACCAGAGTTTTCATGCTCCCCAACAATTGATGGTTGCACTTGATGGTCTTTTCCTTCCCAGAGGACTTCCAGTAACCAAAATCACCAGCACGATTCAAGCGAGGCCCTTTTGCAAATTTTTTCACGGTTGGGCAGAGGAAGTACCACTTAGGATCACTCTTTGTCTTTAAAGCCGACAGATGGGGCAAATCCCATGGAGCATGCTTGTACACATCCACCTCTGCAACTATTTCCAAACACAACTTTTTGTCCTTTGCTTTTCCTTTTCCTTTTACTTTCCTCCTCAAGTACTCTAGAACCTCAACATCAGTGGGGTGGAAGCGAACCCCCGCTGGAAACCTCAATTGCTCCATCCTAACAACTTTTTGGAACCTAGTACTACTAATTCTCTACTAATTAACGCCAAAATAACTTAGACAGCTTCACCCTTTTCTTTGGGAGTTGATCCCTTTTATAACAGCCTCCTCTTGGGTCTAGATAATTAATAAAATAAATTTATTATTATTGTTTTTGCACACTAAATTTTATTTTAGATAAAAAAAAAATCTCGAAAGTTCCACTAAAATCGGAGAAATTATATTTTTTTATGTATTATTAATTAATTTTATCATAAAATACAAAGGGTGATATTTTCCAAAAACAAGTATGGAAATAAATCCATTATCTTTCCAAAAAAAAAACATAACAATTTTTTTTTTTTGGGCGGGGCCGGGGGTTGATGTAGGTGTTATACTCGGAATTATGCTAAATGACGGTGCTTCTATATGTTATTATAGACTTATAGCTAGGTTTTGTTTCGATTGGGAAAGAATAGATCACCATGAATATCTTGCATTGGCTTCATGTTATGATCTGTTTGTGTTAAATAAGAGATGGAGTAATTTAGGGATGAACAATTCTGGGTTTGTGAAGAATAAGAAATTGCTGATATACATTTTCCAAATTGTTCACTTATAATAAGTAACTTACAATAGCAATATAGCATATAGCTAGAAATTTAAAGCGTTAGCTTTGAGGGACTGTTTCATCATAAAAGATATATATGATGAAATTGAAATTGAAATTGAAATTGAAATTTGTTTACTTGTTAGATATGATAGTGATTCTCATTCTTCCAACATCTCTTAGGTTTAGTTTTCGTCATTAGGACAAGCAGCACCACACATCTCTCTGCCTATCCCATATTAATTTGATATGATAGACAGGAACACCATAACCAAAACCACCCCCAAAACAATTTTATCTGCTATTCTGAATTTTATAGTTTTTTTCCCTTTCAAAACAATGACTCTTGGACCTTTTTGAACATATTTCTTTCGTCATGAAAATTATTTGGTCTGACATCATATGAAATCCTGGTCCCAGTAATATTCTAAGTACATCTCCTTGCTTCATATTCTATTAAGCAATATGAACGTAGGGGAAGCTGCTGCAGTTTTTTGCATGCTTGGAGCTTCAGTAGAAAATATATCTTTTTATTTATTTATTTATTTTTGCCAGAATTTTATTTTTAATTAATTAATTTACTTATATTTATTTATTATTAATTTATTTATCATAAAATACAAATGGTGATTTTTTTTGTCTTTAACCAACAAAGGATTTTATTTTTTCCAAAAATCAAAGGGTTACTACGAGTATGGAAATAAATTGAAAACAATCAAAGAGGAATTAATCTATACTATATATAAAATTAATCTATATTATATATAAAAGTACGAATAAGGGGAACTTTATGTTTTCGATTGTACCCTTTTTTTCGAATATATTTCTAAACTGCCATTACTAAATAATATTTTAATTATTCCATTATTAAAATAGGGTAATTATTTGATACACCGGCGGTGTAAATTTTGGATTCCACAAGCGGTTTGTAGAGTTGACACATGTCCATTTTTTAAATTAATTAAATTTTAAATATTTCAATCTAGTCCCTAGGGAACACATGTCACCCTTCAAGACCCGCTTGTGAAGTCTGCTAAACTCCACTGACAGTGTATTATATATAAACCCATTAAAATAATGGAAATTTAGATTATCCTCATTAATTAGGATCCAACGTGGCTAATAGGAATGCTCCACATATCTCCAAATCGGTTTAGGAGAAGATCGATTATGTCCAGAAATTTCAAGGGCAAAATCGTCCACCAGAACGGCAGAATTAGGTCTCAAGGTAAACATAAAAGTTGTAGATCTTGGAATCCTCTTTCCAACGGCACCTCATTTGCATTTTTTTAAGCTCTGAATCAAAAGTTATGAATTTTCTTCCAAAACTGCTCTTGTGAAGTCCTCATTTAAATAGGATTTTACAATGTTGCATTAATGCTAAAACATTACTGCATCATAATTACTGATTGGACTTGAACTCCTTCTTTGGGCTTCTATATTAACAAATTGGGCCTATGAACATCAGATTTAGCCTTCAAGACATCTGACTTGGCAATTTGAGCTTCATGGACTCAAACGGACATAATGGGCCTACTAGGTCGAAATGAGACAAAATCAATAGTTTCTCCAAATTTATACTATATATAAAAGTATGAATAATGGAAAACTTTATGTTTTCCGATTGTACCTTTTTTTCAAAAATATTTCTAAATTGTCATTACTTTTTTTTAAAAAAAAAAATTGCCATTATTTAAAATTAATGTTTCATATATATTATTATTGGCCAACCCAATTTCTACTATATTATTATTATTATTATTATTATTATTATTATTATTATTATTTATGATTTAATTTTAAGTTTAAATCTTACTCAAACTATTTTATATATTTCTAACTACTTATACAAATTATTAACGATGACAATAAATATGTAACAAAAAAAACGATGATGATAAATAAATGATTGTTGCATTTGTAATTTTGTTATCATTTTTCTTAAATGTATGTCCATAAGGTACAATGGCCATGAAAAGAGTTTAAATTTTTCTTTTTCCATTTAAAATTTTCTTTAATTTTTGCAGTTATAAAAAAAGCTATTGTCCTAATATGATATTGATAACTTGTTGTCATGCTTTGAGAATTTCCTTCTCCTTTATCACTCTTCTTAACTTATTTTCTTCATTATTTTCATTACTATGTTTGATGATTGATTAAAACGATTTTTCAAAAGGTGTTGAATTTTTAATCATATAATCATACTATAAGAACTAAACCGAATTAGATTGCAAAAAAAAAAGAGTAAATTATTTTCTTCATTTTTTTTCAATACTATGTTTGATGATTTCTTAGAACGATTTTTCAAAAGAGTTGAATTTTTAAACGTATGTACGAATTTTGATGATTGTTTGTTTTTGTTTTTATTAAAAAAATTATATGTTTGAAATTGGGAAAGAAATTTAGGTCTTGGATGAAGGTGTTTGAGTTACGTAACACTTTTTTCAACATTGTTCTATTGGAAACATAAAATAAATTAATTATAATGTGATTTGATCATTTATACCATTGCAAGATTGTGAATTTCATATTTTTTCCCACAACTAGAAGAGATGATTATATTACAATGGGATAGGGTTAAATGCACTAAAGACAAATGCTAAATGTGAGCTGTTGAAACTTCTTAGAAAGAAAGGCTCATCAATCAAAAAGTATGTGTGATCTATAATAGAGCGGACAATGAGATAAGGTCACCGTAGTTTTTTTTTTTTTTTTTTTTTTTCTTAGAGAGGATCTTCTTTGATATTGGAGTTGGTAGGATATTAGAGTGTTTGGAGATACTGAAATTAGTGGGATCTTAAGGTGTTTAGAGAGCTTAAGATCTAAAGAGTGGAGATAATGAACTTTTACCTTATGTAAAATCATAAGGGAGGAGTTCAATATAAATTATACATGTTTTAGCGACTGAATGGACGAGTTTGATCTGCGAATGGAAGAGCTTAATATGAATGATTTATGTAAAACTAAATAGAGGAGTTCAACTTGATAATGTTATATAATTTTATAGAGAGATTGTCGAAATTTCATATTATAGTATCAAAAAATTATAGGGAGATTAACAAAATCTTAGACAGAGGTTAGCAAAAATCATAGGAAGGTTACAAATTTTCATAGGAAGGTTTATTAAAATTTCATAGTTAGATTATCAAAGTTTCATATGGAGTTTATCACAATTTCATAGGTAAATCATCAAAATTTCATAGTGTGATTATCAAAATTTAATAGGGTAGTTATCAAAATTTTATAAAAATATTCAATCGGAACATGTTGGGTCACATGCAACGCACGTGAAAGTTAGAACTAGTTAAGTCCAAATCCATCTAGTTTCTTTCCAAAAGTAAAGGGGAGTAGTGTACTCCTTTTTTTTTTTCTTTTTTCTTTTTGGCGGTGGGGAATAGTGTACTATGTTTGACTATTTTGCTTTTTTTTTTTTTCTTTTTTGGCCCCAAAGTTTGATGATGGTTCTGGTTAGTACTTAGTACTATTATATTCTCCCCGAATGCCCTAATTAAATCTAGACCTAGATGATTTTTCCTGGAGGTATGTGATGGAAGCGGACGGATCGGACCGAAGGCCCGAGACACATAGATCACATTGATCGAACCATGTAAAATCTTCTTGTTCTTGTTTGTTCTTTTAACCTTGTTTAATCGTAACAATTGGTATCAGGAGCTTGGATTGGATTTCTTGATTGGTCCCTGCTATCTGTTCGTGATAAGGGTTTATTGAGAAATCATTTTTTCTGGGATTTAGGGTTTTGCGATTCACGATGTCTTCATCAGGGAAATTCGACATTGAGAAATTCAATGGGTCGAATGATTTTTTCTCATGGAAGATAAAGATGAAGGCGATGATGATTCAGCAAAACTACGCAGGTGCGATTGATAAGGATATGCTGCTTGAAAAATCAACAGAGAAGGAGATAAAAGAAATCATGGTGAAGGCTCATAGTGCAATCTTGTTGATTGTTTCTGATGATGTTATGAGAGAGGTTGTCGCGGCGAAAGATGCTACAAGTTTGTGGAAGGTGCTTGGTGATAAGTATATGAAGAAGTCATTGAAAATACACCGATAAAAGATCATCTTGATAACTTCAATCGGATTATTCTTGATCTTGGTGGAGTTGGAGTCAAGATAGAAGATGAAAATTTGGCCCTGATTCTCCTATGTTCGTTGCCTAGATCGTTTTAGAATTTTCGGGATATCATGCTGTATGGTAGAGACACGATTGCTCTGAAGGATGTTAAAGACGCTTTGCTTTCGAAGGAACTGCAAAATAAGGTTTCAGCAGATGTCGATGGAGAAGCGGGTTTAATTGTTACACGAGGCAGAAATAAGGAGAAAAGCAGCGGCATTGCTAGGTTCAGATCACGCTCCAAATCGAGGTTATCTAGGCTTCGATACTTTCACTGTAATGAGAAAGGGCACCTGCGTAAAGACTATCCTGAGCGCAAGAATGGTAATTCTAGTGAGAAGAAGGGATCAAATGTAAAAGCTACTGCTGCTATTGTTCAAGAGGGTTCACCTCTTGTGGAGAGTTCATACGATGAAGTAGGTACTCATGTTCAAACTGTTAGTATTGCGGGTTCTGCAAACACATGGGTTCTAGACACTGGTGTGTCTTATCACATGACATTTTCAAGGAACTTGTTCACCACTTTTAAAGAGTGGAACGGAAGTGTGATGTTGGGTGATGAGACAGCTTTGAGTATCAAGGGCAGTGGTTAAGTGCAGATTAAAACGCATGATGGAAAAATTAGAACATTTGATGCTTGACTTGTTCCTTAACTCCGAAAGAATTTGATTTCTTTGTGTACTCTTGATAAACAAGGGTACAAATATTCTGGCGAAATTGGGTAGATCAAAGTTTTGAAAGGCGCACTGACTATCTTGAAGGGTAAATTGCAACACGGGATTTACACTCTGATAGGCAATTCAGTGATAGGAGAAGTAACAGTTTCTGAGTCTCTTGGGGATTCAAATGATCGTACATAATTGTGGCATCGTAGGTTGGGGCATATGAGTGAGCAATGAATGGCAATTTTGAGCAAAAGGGGTCTTTTAGATGGGTCAGAATGTGGAAAGCTTAAATTCTGCGAAACATGTGTTTTGGGTAAGCAGCGCAGGGTTAAGTTTAGTTCTGGTATGCATACTTCTAAGGGGATTCTTGATTATGTTCAATCTGATTTGTGGGGTCCTACTCCTGTGGATTCTCATAGTAGGTGATATGAATCTAGTTGTGATAGATTCAAATCTACCCTTGAAATCCTCCAAAGATCTACTTGGAAACACCAACTTCTAGACTTGATGAAATCGATTGAATCTAACCAAGCTCTCCTCTTCGTTCATCGGTTTTAGATGATTAATTAGACCTGCCATTAACAACCTAAGATCACAAGATTCACAAACAACTAAGTAATCACTACCTAATTGTTTGTTAGGACTCTACAAGATTGAAGAAATCCTAAGTATGTTCAAATTAGAACAATGAAGCTAAATTCTCAAAGATGAACTTTTATTCTTGATAAACTTAACTTGGTTTACAAGAGGTGATATCGATCCCTTATATAGGCATAAGGGTCGACATAAACCTAATCCTAAAGTGATATGGGCGGCTATCAAGCCTAACAAGCCCAATTAAAAGACAAGGAAAACTAATCCAAGTCCAACTAGGAAAAATAAATAACAAGGCATAATTAAACAAGGATTGGACTTAGTCAAACAAGGTCTAACCCTAATGTCATCTAAACATAAAGATAAGCTAATCTAAGATAGAATAAGGCCGAATACATGCATTCAAGCCCAATTACACACCAATTGCAAGCAAAGTGATTAGCTTGGAATCGATGGAAGTCTTCTTGCCCAAATCATCACCAAAGCTCTTCAATTGAACTTTGATGGTCTTCATATCATCTAGATGAGTTCAACCAAGGCCCATGAGTGCATCCTTGAATCTCTTAGCTCTTGCTCTTGTTATCGGACCAATAGGCATCTTTAATGGATCGAATGACATCCTTTTGGAGCTTGGAACATGCTTATCGATATCTTCATGATCTCCATGCATCTCCATGCTTCCTTGCAACCCTTGCACATCCTTTTTGTGCTCTCCATTGTCATCTTCAAGCCCATGATCAACCTCTATATAAGGGTTCAATATCTCTCTTGTAAGACTAAGTTAATTCATAAATCAGATTTGAGTATTCTCTTTTTGTGAGATTAGCTTCATTGTTCTAGTTTGAACATACTTAGGATTTCTTCAATCTTGTAGAGTCCTAGCAAACAATTAGGCAGTGATTGCTTGATTGTGAATCTTGTGATCTTAGGTTGTTAATTACAGGTCTAATTAATCATCTAAGGCCAACGAAAGAAGAAGAGGAGCTTGGCTAGGTTTATCGATTTCATCAAGTCTAGAAGTTGGTGTTTCAAGTTTGATCTTTGGAGGATTTCAAGGGTTGATTTGAATCTATCACAACTAAATTCGTATCAATTGGTATTCAGAGCGTAGGTTTTCATCTTCAATCGGTTAAATATATCCTTCTATCCATCATTCATCAAGTTCTTCCTCTATCAAGTTCATATCGCAAGGTACAAAAATAAAAATTCAGAAACTTGTGATTTTTGTTCTAGATTCATTAGAGGTCTGTTTTCCTTGAAATTTGAGATTTGGAGTTCGTATACATCAAGGTTTGATCGAAAAATACTGGAAAATCAAAACAAAATTCGGAGGTAGGAATTCGGATTTTTGTTCTGCATTCGTTAGTGGTGCGAATTGCTTGAAATTTTAGATTTAGGGTTTTTACACTATTATCTTCGATAGAAAAATAGTGAAAATTCAAAAAAATAAAATAAAAAAGTTGGCGGATTTGGGGGTTATTTGGGGATTAGGGTTTGTGATTTCAATTATCCCTAATTGGAGAAATTGAGAGGAATTGAAAGTTGTTTTGAAGATTTTGGGAAGCTACTACTGCAATTGGAAGGTTAATTTGAAGGAATTCAAAGTTTGGATCCTATCGAAATCAAGTTGGAAACTTAGGCTTCAAATTAGGGTTCTTAAAGGCTTGTGCTATTAGGGGGTTGTTTCAACCCTTTTTCAGGTTGAGTTCAACCCGCGGAAGGGTGAAACAGAAAATTTTTCAGGTTCATACAGGCTGGTTCGACCCTGTTCAGGTTGAGTTCGACCTTCTACAAGGTTGAAACAGAAAATTTTTGTGTTCAAATAAGCAAATCAAAGCTTGAATTGAGACTATCTACATCAACATTGAAGTGTTACAAGTTTGGTTTGGATTCCAGATCACTTATCTTGTTTCACATTAAGTTGTTGCTACTAATTGTTTGTTCCTCAAGTAGGTCACGAAAAGAGCGAATTGATCCTTAAAAGTTGTTCTTATTAGGCCTATCGAAGCTACAAGGAATGGTAAAAGGCAGATTGTGTGAGACTATCAAGAGTGATTAGAGGGTCGGCCAAACCCACATAGGTTGAGTGTAAACACGAGAGCAAATTGTGGTAAACAAGTGCTTGTGTGTGTGTGTGTTTTGTGAGGATTTTTCTTCATCTATACTAACCTTTTTGTGCACGTACAATGGAATATAGAAAAGATGGAGAAAATCAAACCGATTTGGCTACTTTGTTGCAAAATCTAGTGCAAAGTGTGGATGCCTTTGCTAATGAAGTTCATTTGGCCAAGAAGAGTTTAACATCATCTAGTAGCTCATGGAAAACTCCTTACAAAAAAGATGAGAGGATGCCATTTAAGGAGAAGGAGAGTGTGAAAAAGGAGATTGTGAGTCCCAAAACCGAAAGTAAGCGTTCTTCAAGTTCATCATCTAAGACTCACTCACATTAAGTGTATTGAAGAGGAAGGTGATTTCAACCTAGATTCTAGTGGGGATGGTGATGATGAATGGGACGATGAGGAGGCTGCAATTGATGATGTTGGAGAGTTAGTTCCACTTAAGAGTTTGGTGGCTAGGAAAACTTTGAGTGCATATGTGAAAGGAGATGTTAAGAATCAAAGGGAGAATCTATTTCACACTAGATGTTATGTGAATGGAAAACCAAATAGTGTGATTATAGATGGAGCGAGTTGTACAAATATAGCTAGTGATTATGATACGAATCTAGTTGTTTAAGATTCAAATATACCCTTGTGACCTGCCAAGAATCAACTTGAACAACTTCAACTTCTAGATGAGTATGTCGATTTTCTTCACCTAAACAATCTACTTCTTTCGTCGGCCTTAGACCTCCAATTTGACCTGCAATTGAACACCTAAGATCACAAGATTCACAAACAATCAAGTATCACAACTTAATTGTTTGCTAGGACTCTACAAGATTGAAGAACCCTAAGTTTTGCTCAAACTAGAACAATGAAGCTAAGATAATCAATTTGGGTGTAAAAACCTCAATTCATTAATCAACTCAACTTATGTTTACAAAAGGGGGTTGATGCCTTTATATAGGCAAAGGGGAAGACTAGATCTAGAAAATAAAACCTAATTTTCATCCAAATATATGGCCTAGGGTAAAACTAGTCCAAACCCAACTAGGAAAAGGAAATAAAGACATAATTAAACAAGGATTGGACTTAGTCAAACAAGGCCCAACCCAAATAACATCCAAACTTAAAAATAAGCTAATCTAAGATAGAATTAAAGCCCACAATGGGCAAATTACAACTCTAATGGGCTAATGCTCATCGATTTCAAGTAAAGTACACAACTTGGAATCGATGGGAATATTCCTTTGCATATGATCTCTAATGCCCATCAAATGAACTCCGATGGCCTTCAACTCTTCAAGATGAGCTCTAATGAGGCCCAATAATGCTTCCTTGAACCTTTTAGCTCTTGTTCTTGTCATTGGGCCTAATGGCATCTTCAATGGATCAAATGGCACCTTAGGCAACTCCGATGAGCTTGAAACCAACTCAGATGAGCTTGAAACTTCTTTGTGTGTATCCCTAGCTTCTTCAAGCTTCTCCAAGCCTCCTTGCCGCATGTGCTCATCTTCTCCATGATCTCCATTGAATTCTTCAAGACCATAATAAGCCCTTGGCGCATCATCCCCTCTCCCTTGAAAAGGATTTGTCCTCAAATCTACATCATTATCAAACAAGGATAAGTCCGAGACATTAAAAGTAGCACTTACATTGCCATATTCACTAGGAAGATCTTGGTTGTATGCATTGTTATTGATCCTCTCCAAAACTTGGAATGGACCATCTCCACGAGGTAAGAGCTTAGACTTCCTCTTTTCAGGCAACCTTTCCTTCCTTAGATCCAACCAAACCCAATCTCCAGGTTCAAAGAGGACCTCTTTGCGCCCCTTGTTAGCATTCTTCAAGTAGTGTTGTGTTTTCTTCTCAATTTGAGCTCTAACCTTGGCATGAAGATCGCTAACATATTCTACCTTGCGTTGCCCATCCATGTCAACTTGCACACTCAAAGGTAAACTCAACAAATCCAATGGAGTTAAAGGATTAAAGCCATACACACATTCAAAAGGTGAAATTCCAGTTGTACTATGTATGCTTCTATTCTATGCAAATTCAACATGAGGCAAACAATCTTCCCTAGTTCTTAAGTTCTTTTTAATCAATGCTCTAAGTAAGGTTGACAAAGTCCTATTAACTACTTCAGTTTGACCATCAGTTTGAGGATGACAAGTAGTTGAAAATAACAACTTAGTACCTAACTTAGCCCACAAAGTTCCCCAAAAGTGACTTAAGAACTTAGCATCTCTATCACTCACAATCGTCCTAGGCATTCCATGTAGTCTAACAATCTCTTTAAAGAACAAATTAGCTACATTAATGGCATCATCAGTTTTAGTGCATGCAATGAAGTGTGTCATCTTAGAAAACCTATCAACAACCACAAAGATAGAATCTTTACCTCTCCTAGAACGAGGTAAGCCTAACACAAAATCCATGCTAATATGAGTCCATGGTTCATGAGGAATAGGCAAATGAGTATACAATCCATGAGGTTTAGATGTAGATTTAGCTTGCAAACAAGTAATGCAACTATAAACATGCTTCCCTACATCATATCGCATCTTAGGCCAAAAGAAGTGTTCATGCAATATTTCATATGTTCTATCAACACCAAAGTGACCCATTAAACCTCCCTCATGCGATTCCCTCACTAGCACAAAACGCAGAGAACAAGCAGGCATACACAATCTAGATTCTTTAAACAAAAATCCATCATGCTTATAATACTTTCCAAATCCAGAATTCTCACATGCTTTAAACACATCACTACATCACTAACATATAATTCCTTAATAAACTCAAATCCAAGAAACTTAGAATCAAGCATGGAAAGTAAAACATACCTCCTTGATAAAGCATCGGCTACAACATTCTCCTTACCTTTCTTTTAGCGCACCACAAATGGAAAGGATTCAATGAACTTGTATCGCACACCATATGGATTGAGTTCAATTTTTCTAATGGATGACAATCCACTAGGAATTTCCTCACAAAAGTAGGCTACAAACTTCCCTCCTTATATCAAAACAAGTCCAATTCCTACAAAATCACTCAAAAAAGACACAATATTGCTTGGAATATCTCCAGCCAAGTTGTTAGTACCCATTAGTGTATTTTGAAACAAAGGTAAGATCAAAACAGAATTCTCATTCAAAGCACTCTTAATCTCACTTTTAGCTAAGATACACTCTTTAACAACTTTCTTAGAAGTCTCTTTTCTTTCACCCCAAACAGTCTTATTTTCAATGCTATGATCAACCAAAACAGATTTGTTTTCATCACAATTAGCATCCAAAACAGAATTTGTTTCATCACAAACAACACCTAAAACAGATTTAGTGTCATCACAAACAACACTTAAATTAGGTTTAGTATCATCACTAACAACATCTAAAACACTCTTTGCAACTAGGGCAGTTTTATCATCAAAAAAATCAACAATTTTAGGTTCGGACTTACTCTTTTCTTTAGCCCTAAATTCATGATCCAATTTAGCAAAATCATCTCTCACTTTAATTTGATCTTTTAAACCTTCTTGAAGTGATGAAGGAACTAAAGTAAAAGGCCGCTTACCATGCATAAAAGAGTACTTGTTTGTCTCACCATCATGCTTCACCTTGTTGTCAAATTGCCAAGGTCTCCCAAGCAACACATGACAAGCTCGCATTGGTAGCACATCACACAAGACATCCTCTTTGTACCTGCCCAAAGAAAGAGTAACCAAAACTTGTTTGTTAACCCTAATTTCTTCTCTATCATTGATCCAACTTAAGCTATAGGGTTTAGGATGTTTAAAAGTAGGTAGTTGTAACTCTTTCACCAAATAATCACCAACTATGTTTTTACAACTTTTTCCATCTATAATCATACTACTAGGTTTTCCATTCGCATACATCCTAGTATGGAACAAATTCTCCCTTAGAACATCCCCTTTTACATAGGCACTTAAAGTTCTCCTATCAACCAAACTAAGTGGAGCTTGTTGATTTTAAGCTTGTTGATTTCGAACCTCCAAGGCCTCTAATCTTGTTGTTATAGTGCCTAATTGCATGATAGCTTGCAACGAGGTAGCCACATCATTGGCTTAATTTTGATCTCCCATTGTACCTACACACAAAGAAAAGTTAGTAATAGAAATCCCTCACAAGTGTGTGTGTGAATTACCTTTGTTGTGCTCTCGTGTTTGTACTCAACCTATGGATTTGCGACCCACTACTCTTTTAATGATCTCACAAGATTATGCCTTATTCTAGCTTCAATAGAGCAAATTGTTAGAGCCTCTTTTCTTCTCGTGACCTACTTGAGGAACAAACAATTAAGAGCAATAACTTGAGTGAATCAAAATAAGAGTGATCTATAAACAATCCAAACAACTTTTTGTCTCCCAAACTTGCTGCACAAAACACAATTAACAATACAAATCAATCAATTCAATCAATTATAAACCTTAGTACCACTTAGATCCAATTTTGTACGACTTGTCTCCAATAGGGTTTAAACCTGAAATTCTTCAAATTAGATCTCAATTCACAGCAAAAGCAACCCAAGAATCTCAAAGAAATAATCAATTAGGGCTAGATGCAAGCAATTGACTCAATCGCTCAAAACAAACCCTAATCCCCAATTTCCCAAAACAAGAATTATGAACCTGAAAAATTTTGATTTCGACACAGATTTTTCTGATTTTTTTCAATATTTTTCCCAAAAAGAACACACTAAAAAAAGTCTAGATCTCAAATTTCAAAGCTTTCTGAGCTCAAACGAAGCCTGAATAAATTTCACAAGTTTCTGATCGAATTTTTTTTTTTATGTTTTTGATATTTTTCGATTAAACTACAAGGTATGAGGACTCCAAATCTGCATTTTTAAGTCGATTGGAGTTAAGATGAAACCACAATGAATTTTTGAATTTTCGGAATTTTTGGATCTTGAAAAATTGAAAAACTTTGATGGATGAGATGGATGACAAACTTGATGATAGATGAATAGAGGGATGGATTTACCGATCGAAGATGACAACCTATGCTCTGATTACCTATTGATACGAATCTAGTTGTTTAAGATTCAAATCTACCCTTGTGACCTGCCAAGAATCAATTTGAACAACTTCAATTTCTAGATGAGTATGTCGATTTTCTTCACCTAAGCAATCTTCTTCTTTCGTCGGCCTTAGACCTCCAATTTGACCTGCAATTGAACACCTAAGATCACAAGATTAACAAACAATCAAGTATCACAACTTAATTGTCTGCTAGGACTCTATAAGATTGAAGAACCCTAAGTTTTGCTCAAACTAGAACAATGAAGCTAAGATAATCAATTTGGTGTAAAAACCTCAATTTATTAATCAACTCAATTTATGTTTACAAGAGGGGGTTGATGCCTTTATATAGGCAAAGGGGAAGACTAGATCTAGAAAATAAAACCTAATTTTCGTCCAAATATATGGCCTAGGGTAAAACTAGTCCAAACCCAACTAGGATTGGACTTAGTCAAACAAGGCCCAACCCAAATAACATCCAAACTTAAAAATAAGCTAATCTAAGATAGAATTAAAGCCCACAATGGCCAAATTACAACTCTAATGGGCTAATGCTCATCGATTTCAAGTAGAGTACACAACTTGGAATCGATGGGAATATTCCTTTGCATATGATCTCTAATGCCCATCAAATGAACTCCGATGGCCTTCAACTCTTCAAGATGAGCTCTAATGAGGCCAAATAATGCTTCCTTGAACCTTTTAGCTCTTGCTCTTGTCATTGAGCCTAATGACATCTTCAATGGATCAAATGGCGCCTTAGGCAACTCCGATGAGCTTGAAACCAACTTCGATGAGCTTGAAACTTCTTTGTGTGTATCCCTAGCTTCTTCAAGCTTCTCCAAGCCTCCTTGCCGCATGTGCTCATCTTCTCCATGATCTCCATTGAGTTCTTCAAGACCATGATAAGCCCTTGGCACATCAGATTATTTGGTGAAGGATTTACAACTACTTACTTCTAAGCATCCTAAACCCTATAGCTTAGGTTGGTTCAATGATAGAGAAGACATTAGGGTTTACAAAAAAGTTTTGGTTACTCTTTCTTTGGGCAGGTACAAAGATGATGTCTTGTGTGATATACTACCAATGCAAGCTTGTCATGTGTTGCTTGGGAGGCCTTGGCAATATGACAACAAAGTACAACATGATGGTGATACAAACAAGTACTCTTTTATGTATGGTAAGATTCCTATTACTCTAGTTCCTTTATCACCTCAAGAAGCTTTAAAAGATCAATTGAAATTAAGGGATGATTTTGCTAAATTAGAGGCTGAATTTAGGGATAAAGAAAAGAGTAAACCCGAACCTAGTTTAAGTGCTGTTTGTGATGACACAAAATCTGTTTTGGTTGAAAAAAAGGGATTTCAAAGAAAGTTGTTAAAGAGTGTATGTTAGCTGCTAAGAGTGAGATTAAGAGTGTTTTGCATGAGAATTCTTGTATGATCTTACTTTTGTTTCGAAATACACTTATAAGTACTAACAACTTGGTTGGAGATATTCCAAGCAATATTGTGTCTCTTTTGAGTGAATTTGTAGTTGTGTTTTCGAAGGATATTCCTACACCAGTAAAATGGAGAATTGGAGCTGTTTTGATGCAAGGAGGAAAGCCCGTAGCTTACTTTAGTGAGAAATTGAATGGGGCTGCATTGAATTAACCAACCTATGATAATGAGTTGTATGCTCTTGTGAGAGCATTGCAAACTTGGCAACACTATTTGTGGCCTAAAGAGTTCGTGATTCACGCTGATCATGAGAGTTTGAAGTACTTGAAAGGTCAACAAAAGTTGAATAAACAACATGTTAAGTGGATGGAGTTCACAGAGAGTTTTCCTTATGTGGTGCGATATAAGAAATGTAAGGAGAATGTTGTGGCCGATGCATTATCAAGGAGGTATGTGTTACTTTCCACACTTGAATCTAAATTTCTAGGATTTGAGTTAATTAAGGACTTGTATGCTTTGGATACTTACTTTGGTGATATCTATAAAGCATGTGCTAAATCTGGATTTGGAAAGTATTATAAGCATGCTGGATTTTTGTTTAAAGAATCTAGATTATGTATTCCTTCTTGTTCTTTGCGTGATGTGCTTATGAGGGAATCACATGAAGGGGTTTAATGGGTCATTTTGGTGTTGATAGAACATATGAGATCTTGCATGAGCACTTCTTTTGGCCTAAGATGCGATATGATGTAGGAAAGCATGTTTTTAGTTGTACTGTTTGTTTGCAAGCTAAATCTACATCTAAACCTCATGGATTGTATACACCTTTACCTATACCTCATGAACCTTGGACACACATTAGCATGGACTTTGTGTTAGGTTTGCTTAGATCTAAGAGAGGTAAAGATTCTGTTTTTGTTGTGGTTGATAGGTTTTCTAAGATGGCACACTTTATTGCATGTTCTAAGACTGATGATGCCATTAATGTAGCTAACTTGTTCTTTAGGTAGATTGTTAGATTACATGGAATGCCTAGAACCATTGTTTCCAATAGAGATGCTAAGTTCTTAAGTCACTTTTGGAGAACTTTATGGGGGTAAGCTAGGTACTAAATTGATGTTTTCAACAACATGTCATCCTCAAACTGATGGACAAACTGAAGTTGTTAATAGAACTTTATCTACCTTGCTTAGAGCTTTAATTGAAAAGAACCTAAGAACTTAGGAGGATTGTTTGTCGCATGTAGAATTTGCATACAATAGGAGCATACATGATACTACAGGTTATTCACCTTTTGAAATTGTGTATGGATTTAATCCTTTGACTCCTTTGGATTTGATGAGTTTACCTTTGAGTGTGCAAGTCGACATGGATGGCAAAAGGAAGGCTGAATTTGTTAGAAAACTTCAAGAGAAGGTTGGAGCAAATATTGAGAAGAAAACACAACACTTCATGAAGATGGCTAACAAGGGACGCAAAGAAGTCATATTTGAACTTGGTGATTGGGTTTGGTTTCATCTAAGGAAAGAGAGATTTCCTGAGAAGAGGAAATCCAAGCTTTTACCTCGTGGAGATGGTACATTCCAAGTGTTGGAGAGGATTAACAACAATGCATACAAGCTAGATCTTCCTAGTGAGTATGGTAGTGTGAGTGCTTCTTTTAATGTTGCTGACTTGTCTCTTTTTGATAATGATGCAGATTTGAGGAGAAATCTTCTTCAAAGGGGAGGGGATGATGCACCCAAGTTTGATCATGGACTTGAAGATGACAATGGAGAGCAAGGAAAGGATGAGCATGGGTTGCAAGGAAGCATGTTCATGCATGGAGATCATAGAGATATCGAAAAGCATGTTCCAAGCACCAAGAAGATGCCAATGGATCCTTTGAGCTTACCATTAGGTCCTATGACAAGAGCAAGGGCTAAAAGGTTCAAGGATGCACTTATGGGCCTTGTCGAACTCATCTTGAAGACATGAAGGCCATCGATGTGCAATTGAAGAGCTTTGGTGATGATTTGAGCAAGCATTCATCCATTGATTTCAAGATCATCACCTTGCAATCGATATGTAGTTGGGCTTGCATAGGTCAATTTGGCCTTGTGTGGGCTTAATTCTATCTTAGATTAGCTTATTATTAAGTTTAGATGACATTAAGGTTGGACCTTGTTTAACTAAGTCCAATCTTTGTTTAATTATACATTGTTATTTATTTTTCCTAGTTGGACTTGGATTAGTGTTCCTTGTCTTTTTATTTGGGCTTGTTAGGCCTGATAGCCGCCCATATCACTTTAGGATTAAGTTATGTCGACCCCTACCTCTATATAAGGGTTTGATATCTCTCTTGTAAGACTAAGTTAATTCATAAATCAGATTTGAGTATTCTCTTTTTGTGAGATTAGCTTCATTGTTCTAGTTTGAACATACTTAGGATTTCTTCAATCTTGTAGAGTCCTAGCAAACAATTAGGCAGTGATTGCTTGATTGTGAATCTTGTGATCTTAGGTTGTTAATTGCAGGTCTAATTAATCATCTAAGGCCGACGAAAGAAGAAAAAGAGCTTGGTTAGGTTTATCGATTTCATCAAGTCTAGAAGTTGGTGTTTCAAGTTTGATCTTTAAAGGATTTCAAGGGTGGATTTGAATCTATCACAACTAGATTCGTATTAAATCTTTTCAAATGGATAAAGCCAAACCGGTTAGTACCCTTTAGCGGCACATTTTAAACTTGATACTACTGCTCTACCTAGTTCTGATGATGAAGTTAACTGCATGAGTAGAATACCATATTCTAGCGTAGTAGGTAGCTTAATGTATGAAATGGTTTGCACTAGGCCAGACTTAGCTCATGCTGTTTGTGTGGTTAGTAGGTTTATGAGTAATCCTGGTAAAGCTCATTGGGAGGCTGTTAAGTGGATTATGCGATATTTGAATGGAACAAAAGATGTTAGTTTGGTTTATGGTTCTGATGGTAATTCTGGATTGATTGGTTATGCTGATTTTGATTATGCTGGTGACCTTATTAAAATAAGATCTCTAACATGTTAAATCTTCACCCTAAATGGTTGTGCTATTAGTTGGAAAGCAACTCTTCAAGCAACTGTAGCTTTGTCTACTACTGAGGCAGAATATATGTCATTGACTGAAGGGATTAAAGAAGGTATGTGGTTGCATGGTCTTGTTGATAGTTTGGGTTTGAACGTTTCGAAGCCTGTTATTTATTGTGATAGTTAGAGTGCTTTAAGTTTGGCGAAAAACCCAGTGTATCATGAAAGATCAAAGCATATTGATGTTAGATTGAATTTTATTCGTGATGCTTTGGATGATAAGGTGGCCACTATAGAGAAGAATCCTACAGTTGATAATCATGCAGACATGTTGACGAAGCCATTGACAGTTGATAAGTTCAAGCATAGCTTGTACTTGGTAAATGTTCGCATAGCATGAAGCCCTTAGGGGCTTGATTGGCACAGACGGAAGCTTGGCTTATTTTGGTGATTTGGTAAACTTAAGTCAAGGTGCAGATACTTCGATTGGGTTATGTAAAATTCAAGTCAAGGTGGAGAATTGTTATTTGTGCCTTTGGAATTCTTGTTAACCCAGCCCGAATTGTGACCCGACCCGATATTTGTGGAGTTACAAATTTTGTGGATTTTTCCTGGAGGTCTGTGATGGAAGTGAATGGATCAGGCCGAAGGAACTAAGTCCGAATAGGAACTAAGTATCCTATGATTATATAAGGAATCTAAGTCATGTATTCTTGATGTATTGTGTTTTCTCCCAAAATTAATAAGAATCTCTCTCTGCCCGTGGACGTAGATCACATTGATCGAACCACGTAAAATCTTCTTGTTCTTGTTTGTTCTTTTAAGCTTGTTTAATCGCAACAAAAACAATTGTTGTTCTGCATCAAGCACACAATGTGAGACCATTAGTTTTAGTATATCTGCAGCACTAAATGCATTCCAAACTTGATTTATCGGAATTGAGAACCAGAAACTCAATATCGGAGCAAGGAAAACAAAAAATTGATGATGAACCTGCAGCCAGGCACCGCATTAATGCAGTCCTTTTTTTTTGTCGAAATTAATTAAAGGTTCTAAACATAACTTGTCTAGCTGCATCAAGCAGCAATAAATCAACAACGAAACGAGGCTTATCATCAAAGTTATAAAACCTTTTCTAAACTATTACATATCAAATTGCTATCAAACTTCGCTAAAGCATCAGCACAACAATTGCCCTCTCGAAAGACATACTTCACTTTAGTTTCTTCAAATTGGCTGAGGAGTAAAATGCATTCATTAATCAAAGGGGCATATTTAATGTTATTCAAGGAACTAGAAGTGACTGCATTTAAAACCATAATGCAGTCCTAGTAATTAAGTAATACATCATTTTGACATTTTCTCATACCTTACTTTTGTTTTTAATTAACACCAAATTTCTGATATTGCATCATATTTTGATTTACTTACTATTAGTAGCATTGATACACTAGCATGCATGCATTAATTTGATTTTTTTTTTAACTTCCATGGAAATTCGATCCTATTCTTTTACAATCTTAGAAATTAATCACATTTCATTAAAAGATTTTTTATTTAAAGTTTGA
Organism: Corchorus olitorius; assembly: GCA_001974825.2. NCBI lineage: Eukaryota > Viridiplantae > Streptophyta > Magnoliopsida > Malvales > Malvaceae > Corchorus > Corchorus olitorius. The sequence goes on from AWUE01014177.1 coordinate 35,165, forward strand.
TTAATAATTTTAATTACATTAAAATAAATTAGGTGTAAGTGCCACATCAGTAAGCCTAACAACATCAATGTCACATGATCGAAATAAACGGTCTGTTGACGGGTTGTAACGCATTGGACTCTTAATAACTATTTTCAAAAGTCCATAGACTAAAATGATGTCTTTTTTCAGTAGAGAAATGAAAATGAAGAAAGTCGTCGAATACAAGGACTAACTGACTAAGTTCGTACTCTTTCTTGGGCTTGAGTATAATGATATAGTCGATCTTGGAGGTGATCGGACGGCAAACTTCGTCGGATTTAGGTTTGGAGGGTTCGGCCACCGCAGTTGTCGAAGTGGACGAAGAGTAAGGACATAAGGAGAAAAGGGAAATAACATAAGGATAAAGAGGAAAAGGAGGGAAGACATCGGTCATTTGGCCTGATGGTAGAGTGTTGCACTCTTAGTTTCAATGACTAGACTTCGATACATAATAGGCTCAAGTACCACAAAAAAGGAAAAAAGGAAAAGAAAGAAAAAAACAAAGGGAAGAAAAATGTTTTCTTTTTGTAATTTTTGTGTGGGGCCCATTTTGTAAATGATGACGTAGAAAATATTCCACATATAGGATAGAAGATGGAGCTGTTAGTCAAGTGATTAACTTCCATCCAAATTGGGTGACATTGTCCCTATATGAGTATAATTGAATAAAACATTTGACGAATAGCTCATGTCTGTGCCGTTTAGGGCTTGTTTATGTTCTTTTGATAAGATAAATGAACAAATTCAAATTGTTGGTCCACTTGATGTGCTAGAGGGGGGTGAATAGCACTTAATGAAAATTTTTGGGTTTTTTGAAATGTGTTAAAGACACTAGTTCAGAATGGGTAGTTAAAAACACTAATAAAAGATAAAGACACAAACTGCAAACGAAGCAAGTGAAAGTATAAAGAAAATAAATAAAAATATTAACAAACTGAATAGTGGAAAGTAAAGAGAGTAAGAAAGATAAAACTGGAACGATTGAAGAAAGGATTGGAAGATTGGAGACGCTTCAATTTATAGAGGTTTGACCTTTCCCGCCTACGTCCTTTACCTTGGATACCACACACCAAAGATTTCAGAATCCACTATCAGTGAAGTTAACCTGGTCTTCACAACACCTTTTTACAACCACAAAGCTTAAAACTCGAAACTTCAACCACAAGTACACAACCCGCACTTAATCAACCACAAAAATAAAGTATGAAAGTGTAGAAACGATCCTAAAAGATCATAATACACAAGATCGGGCCTAATACAAACTAAAGATATAATTTTTAAGCGCAAATACAAAGATCCAAGCAGGTAAGAAAAATTATAGCGAGAGCAAAACTTGGACTTCTTAAGATTTTGAAATTTTGGAGAGAGAAACTGTTTAGATCTTCAAAAATGCTCCAAAACTTGAACTCAACGGTTAGATTTGACTTCTTATAGTCTCTCAAGCAAACTAGTTGTTATCGGGTTCAAATTAAAGCATTTGTCTGTTATTTTGTCGTTTTGTCGCGCCAGGTTGTTGACAGCTTCAGCACATCCATACAGCGTTGAACGCTTTAGCGTGTTCGTACGGTTTGTCGTCTAGCTTCTAGTCGTTTTAATCTCCAGATCTTTAATCCCATCAATGACTTCCGGTTTTCTTCCAACTTCAAAATTTTGTCTTGACTTGACATTCTTCTTGCATTCTGATTTGATCATACTTTTTCATTTACAAATTTTGCCTTTTGAAATTGCTGCCTTTGGCTCTAGATTGTCTCCTTTGGAAATTATGCATTCTTCATACGCCTAAGGCTTCATGACATTCTTCTACATTAGTGTCACCGGTGAAGCTTTCTTTTGAAGAGTCTACATTACTCAACGTTTCTCTGTTAAAGACTTCACTGCACACTAAGTAGACACATTAGCTAACATACTTATGTTTATTTTGTTATCATCAAAAACAACAGTGTTCAACACAAATAATTTTTAGTATTCATTTAATAAACAAGCCGAGCACAAACAAGAGGTGTTCGATTTGTTTATGTTCACGAACAAACTCGGTTAATTTTTGTTTATGAATAGTTCCTTATACATTCAATAGCTTATATAAAACTCATTTATATTCGTTAATATTAAAAAAATATATAATTATATTTTTATTTTCATGAATTTCATTTTTCTTTTATATATACTATATAGGCTAATTGCTCAAATAAGGGTCTAACGTTTATCAAAATGCTCAAATAAGGGCCCGATCTTTTAATTTGGCCAAATAAGGACCTAACATTATCGAAAATGCTTAAATAAGGGCCCGGTCTTTTAATTTGGCCAAATAAGGGCCTAACGTTATCGAAAATGCTCAAATAAGGGCCTAGCGTCGAAAATTCTCAAGCGTCATCCAAATTGACGCCAGACCCTTATTTGAGCATTTTCGATAATGTTAGGCCCTTATTTAGCCAAATTAAAAGATCAGACCCTTATTTGAGCATTTTGACAAACGTTAAGCCCTTATTTGACAAATTTAAAAGATCAGACCCTTATTTGTGCATTTTGACAAATGTTAGGCCCTTATTTGAGCAATTAGCCTACTATATATTATTTTTAGTGACTATGGAAATTACTTAAAGGCAAAATTGAGGATTAATGTGGTGCCTTCTTTTGGCTTTTTTTGGTCTTTTCTCATTTTTCGGGTGACTAAAAAGTCCCTTCGGGTGACTAAAAAGTCCCTCGATGAATTTCCTCCCTTACTTTTCCTGTTGTCCCTTTTTGTAATTTACTATTTTTATATTTATGATTAAGTGTGTTTTAATTACATATTAATTGTGTGTGGATATTAGGATTTACCGGTTCAAATTCTCTTCCGGAATTCCAAAATATTGGTGCTATAAATGTATCTACAATAATTTACTATTTTTATATTTATGATTAAGTGTGTTTTAATTACATATTAATTGTGTGTGGATATTAGGATTTACCAGTTCAACTCCTCTTCCGGAATTCCAAAGTATTGGTGCTATAAATGTATCTGCAATAATGGTTGATTCATGGGTAAACTATTGAAAATCCAGTTCTATTTTCCTTTTGTCTTCATTTCTATTTGGGTGGGTTTCTTCTTCTCAAACATTTCTCTGAATTGCTTTCACATGGACTCCGTTTTGTTTCCTAAAATTTCCAGGTGGTCATTGATAAGATCCTTCCATTTAATTTCGCAGCGCCTTAAGATCCTAAAGTGGGAGCTTTCACTTCTCACTGCAACATTTTGAGGTAAATCTGGATTTATTTGTTGATTATATTATTTGATACTTAAATTTAACATTTCCTTATTCCTCTTTTATTTTACAAAAAGTTTTTTTTTATTTATCATTTGACTTCCTTTTTATTGAGGTTTCTATTAGTTGTCACATTTTCAAAAGCACAGTTAACCAATGCTAAGTACAATCATTTTGTGATGCATTGTGTAAATTACATATACTCCTGCAAATGCTCTCAATTAATTCAATTTTCCTACGACAACTATATATGCTCCTTGACTACAAAAAAAATAGGCCTTCCTTATGCAGAAGCCAAATTCTTCCACCTACCCGAGTTCATTAATTTAACAATTGCAATCAAGATTAAAAAATGACCGTAGCGTATCATGTTTTTCTAGATAATCAACATACATTTCAAGCAACAATTAATATTAGCTTTATTTTGATGAATTATCTAGAGATGGAGGAATAGAATATTAGCTTTATTGATGAATTACCTAGAATTATAGTAGAATTTAGGTAATGCACTTTTAGAATGAAAGAGAGGTCATGTGTTTTGCTTTATATATGCGAATTATTTGTTTCGATGTATGAGTTTCTTCTAACTGATTAATTTACAGCCAATGCAATATCTTCTTACAAACCGACTTAAACAACTACAAAAAATATAGTCCTAATAAGAAGATGACTGCAGCGCAAGCGCAGGCCGCCCTGCTTGTTTTTATTATTTGTTTTTCAAATTTTATTTATATATGTATAATAAATTAATAAAGTTAAAATAATTAGTGTTTATTGGTTAACATACTCAATTAGTGTTCGTAATTATGTTCAATAAGTCCAAGTAATGATCATTGATGTGTTGAATTAAAAAATATATAAAAAATTAATTATAAAAAAATTAAATTCAAGTAATGAAAAAAATCAGTCCAAATGATCAATTAATAAAATAATAGCTATTTAAATAATGGATGGGTTTGAAAAGAAAAAGTTGGATAAATATTAAATACATCAATGATCATTATTATAACAATTAAACAAAATAATGAGTGACAAATATCCTAAGCATATTTAACCATGTGATATAATATAAAAATTGAAAATTGAAAGAAAAATATGATTTTTATAATTTCATGATGGATGATGTGGGTGTACCACTTAACCGGATTAATGGTTGAGATATATATATTTTTTTTGTACAAGTCCAATGATAATAAGGAATAAGTTAGAAAATAGAAAACGGAAATGAAAAGCAAACAAATGCACCCTATCAGTCAAATTTTAAGGCCACGAAAAGGATATGGCCGCCTTGGTTGCTTGGTTTGCTAAGCCCTTTGCTTCTCCTGTTAATGCATGTGGTGCTTTGAAGAATTCTACTTTACCAATTTGTTGATGCAGATCCCGCACGTCATCCACCAGGGGTTGTTTTTTCCAGTGAGTGTTTGTTCTACCCTGTATTGAGTTTATCCAATTTTTCTTGCCAATCCTAAAGAACACCTTCACTGCTCCCCATTCTTTTAATCTCTGATAAATTATCCGAACTGTCTTTAATCTAGCTATACTTGCCTGGTCATCTTTGATGCTCTTGGAGAATTAAAATGTGTTACCATTTTTATCCATTGCCACCACTCCTGCACCGAACCAATTAGCTCCTTGTCTTTTCTCTAGTGCCACAAAGACCATCCATTCTTTCTCCCTCAATGCTGGCACCCCGCTATTGATATGTATGTTCCTTTCGATCTTGTTCATTTGGGCTCTTTGCACCAACTGTGTCTCTCCATTGGCATTATATGCCATTTGGATCCATGAAATTGTGTGATTAATTTTATGCTTTGTAGCAACAGGATTCATATTCGCTCCTTGGAATATTGTTTCATTCCTCTGCACCCAGATATACCATAAGGTAACTACTAACTCCTTTGTAAACCATTGCATTTGATCAGCCTGTGATTCTTTTAATTTTAGCCATGTGGATATCCAGTCAGCTAAATTAACATCAATAAAAGAATCAACTCGTAGTGCCAGAGATGATGCGAACCATACTGCTCTCGAAAAGTTACAATGCCAAAAGAGGTGATCGATATTTTCCTCTTGTAGGTTGCAGAGCACGCACTTTGTATCCGTCTCTACACCTCTTCTTGCTAATTCTACCTTTGTAGGAAGGCTTTCAGTACAGATTTTCCAGAGAAATATAATGTATTTTGTTGGTAATTTTAGTTGCCAGAGAGCTTTCCACTTTTCCTCCTCTTGCTGGTTTACAACTTGTTCATTCTCATTTTCTCTTAACATCTTGTAGGCAGATTTAACTGTGAATTTTCCATTAGGCTCTCTCCCCCATACTACTCTATCCTCTCTGCCTAGACAGGAAACTTCATTTTCCTTTAACCTTGTTGCTTCCTCTGGTGGAAGTAAAATATTTGTCAGTGTGGTATCCCATTGTATTAAAATATTTTTTTGCTACACATGAACATGAACTTAAATGACAGGGGCTACACAGAGAAGTAGCCTTCTCCCTCCCTAAACCCACCTTACAAATTTAAGTAAGCAAATCGCCTAAGCTAGGCCTGAGCCATGATCATCTTTAGATAAGCAACTTAAAAGTCGAGTGATTAAAATAATCATTTTTTCAAATTTAAGTAACCAAATCTTTATTTTTTAATTAGGTGACCAAATCATCAAATCATAAATTTATCGTAATTTATCCTTTTTAATATTTGAAAATATGCAAATGACTTATATACTTGGACAATTTTACAAAACTACCAAAAAATCCATTACGAACAGACTAAAAAAACCAATTATTAAAAAGATTATAATGGAGAGTAATGGACAATTTTGTTAATTTTCCCGTTTATAATTCTGATAATATCTTAATTAATAGTAGGATAGTTTCCGCATAGATTAATATCCAATGGCTAGTACCAACAAGGGATTGGATCAAGTGGTAAGCGGCTTGTTCCAGCTTAAACAGGTCTCGGGTTCAAGACCTTGCGTACGCAACTGTCCCTGTTGGGAGACTCACCCACCATAATCAGGTGCGTGACGCGGGTCGGATCCGGATTAGTCAGGACTATCGGATATATATATCCAATGGCTAGTGAACTGTGGTGTGATAAATTCATGAGTCTATAACAAGAATAAAATATAAATTAAGAATAAAACTGATTTTTTTATTTTAATTAATAAAATTGATAAAATGAGCTAGACCCAAGCTTAGCATTTAGAATTGTCCATTCGGTCAGCCCAATCTAATGTGGGCCGTAAACACATTATATATATATATATATATATATATGTGTGTGTATATATATATATGTATGTATGTATAATATATAGGTCCTTATTGAAATCAATTTTCAAACTTAGTATATTGTCAATTGAAAAGTTATTGTAAATCTGTATATATCATATTAGATTTCTAGAAGACGAAAAATTTGTAGATATATATCATGCCCAATTATTGCGCTGCATTCTGCCGTGGCAATTAATATAGATATATATCATGCCCTATATATGAGACTGAAACTATTCGTTGTCAAATTTATTGATGGCCCCATCACCATTCCGTAGTGCTTTTTTCCTCCACTTTTTCCTTTACTTTCTGAGTAAATAATAAATGTGAAAAATGTTATATATATATAGTATTAATTTGACCCTATAACCTTTTTAGAACATTTTAATTTTATGAATTACATAGCCAAATTTTATTCGTTTTTATAAGCTAAGGAAACAAGATTAATCATATATATACAGTTAAAAAAATATATGAACATGTATTTATATAAAAAATAAAAGCGATTGCTCTCTATTTAATTTTTATTTTGAGACAAATGTGTTAATGTATCATTTTAACTTTTATGTTGGTTTACAATGAGCGAAATTTAGGCTATTAGTTTTTAGTAATTGTTATTATACTTAAAAACTAATATATATATGGTCTCTTGTCATAAGTTGGCTGATAAAGAAATAAAATGTTTTTTAGAATTCATTATATTAGTTTCCTTTCATTTTTCTTTTAAAGAAGAAAGAGTGATGAAGAAAAACAATTTTTTTTACCAAATGATTAGGTGATGTGGTAAGTCGCCTTCACCTTAGTAAAGGCGAGAATATAAATTCGATCCTCCATAAACGTATTTATTAGAAGGGTTTTAACCTTCACGTTCCCAACCCGAAAGGGATTAATCTTAAATAAAAAAATAATTTTATTTTTATAAAAGATGTATATATATCTGTCACAATACTTGTATCAATAATTAAATCTTATAATCACTAATAGTAGCAAAATATCTTAATTAATTAAATTATGAGTCAAATAAATACTTTATTACAATATCTAGCCCTCAATTAATCTTATCAAACAAAAGAGTAAACTATTTGCTTTTCAAAACTACGACTATATAATAAACATGCCGAAGTCGTTAGATCAAGTGGGGGAAGGGAAATGATTAAAGTCAAGGAAAAGGAAAGGAAAAGGAAAGGAAAAGCTAGCTACTTTAGTCATGGAAATTTGCTTGTTGCTTTGGTTCTATTCTTCGAACTTAAAATCATTATTCATCAGTAAAGACAAAGTCCCATTTCTTTTTTCTATTCTCAGAAAGAAATAGTGAAGACTTGATTGGGCTAATTTTTCGTTTCACAATTTGTATGATAATAAAAGAGATAACAAAAAAAATGCTAAAAAATCTAATAAAATTGCCGCATTTTTCTTTGTCATAAAAGAAATGAGATATATATATATATATATATATATATATGTGTGTGATGAAAAATCAAAATGTTTCTGTGGTGGTGCCGGTGCGGGTGCGCGCTTTTGGGTCCCAATTCCCAAAACAGAACAGAACCATAAATTTGGAACAAAAACTTACATCACAATCGGCAAAGGGCGCTCCCATGGTCAGCTCTTTTGTCTCACACCATTATTTGGCCCTTAATCAATGGTCGGTGTAATTTCTCAATTTTTTTTATTCTTTTATGAGGATATAATATTTAATTTTTAATTTTGCATGAGGATATGGTAATATTTAAATCTTATTATAAGTCACATGATAAATCACCAAAATTTGTTTGAAAAGAGTAATTAGTGCACTTTTTAAGGTACTAGTCTTCACTTTCACGTGTGTTGCACGTGATTCATCATGTTTAAATTAGAAGAAAAGTAAGACAATAATTGCAATTAATTATAAGTAAAGTTATCAAAACTTGATCCAAACTCGATAACCTGCCCAACTCAGCCGAACCTGATTGATCAGATAAAGTAAACGACCCGAACTCGTCTTATTCAAACCCGGCAAATTCATAACCTAAATGACCCGAGAAGTTAACCCGAATGACCCAAGAATATTATAAACTAAAATTATGTTTTATTCAATAAAATCCATATTGTTATAATTTTAACCATACATTCTAAATTATCATTTATCCAATAAAATTTATATTATTATTATTATAATTTTACCTATTATGATTCAATTTGTTAAACTTCATTATATGGACAATAATTATATGAATAAATACAAAATCAGATATATGAATAATTTAAGATAAAATTATAATTAGTTATTTGTTTTTTTACATAATGAATAAATAATAATAATTAATTAGTAACAAGCAGGGCGGCCTGCGCTTGCGCTGCAGTCATCTTCTTATTAGGACAATATTTTTTTGTAATTGTTTAAGTCGGTTAGTAAGAAGATATTGCATTGGCTATAAGTTAATCAGTTAGGAGAAACTCATACATCGAAACAAATAATTCGCATATATAAAGCAAAACACATGACCTCTCTTTCATTCTAAAAGTGCATTATCTAAATTCTACTACATCTCTAGGGAATTCATCAAAAAAAGCTAATATTCTACTCCTCCATCTCTAGATAATTCATCAAAATAAAGTTAATATTAATTGTTGCTTGAAATGTATGTTGATCATCTAAAAAAGCATAGTACACTGCGGTCATTTTTAGTCTTGATTGCACTTGTTGTGTCACGCCCGACCCGAAAGTCGAGCACGGACAACCGCCGTGTCACCTCGAAACACGTGTCGGCCGGTCACCCATTCCAAAGCAACACGAAGCGTCAATATCAGATCAAAAATTAAGAAAAATCGAATTAAGTATAAATTTAAAATACTGAAGTTTTCAAATCAAAGTAAAAATACGGATTCGTCAAAACCGAAATGATAAAAGTATTTTAATAAATCGGAAACCAAGTCAAATCCAATTAGTGGGTTAATAAACAAGTAACAAGGCACAATGTTGACAATGAAAAGAGACAATGTCAGTGGGACCCGTTATATAGTGAGAAGTACCTCTGAGAGCAGTGAATACAGCCTACGCCACCGATTCGACCGCCAAAGAAAACGCAGAGTCCTAACTACCCTGAAAACACAGCAAGTAATCGAGAGGTGAGTACACGAATGTACCCCGTGAGTGAGCCACCCTCAATAGAGGACCAGAAGAGGGTGGGGTACACTCACAACTAAAACTGTAAAAAAAACCAAGTTACAAAAACATGGTTAGCAATAAATCAAGTAAGTAAAATCATGTATCATTTCATTAAACAAATGGGCTGCCAATAAAACCTATCCAGAGTGACTTTGACCCGAGTCAACCTCCGGAACCGTCAGGGGCATTTTCGTCATAATCAAATAATATAATAAAAATTACGATTTTCTTATTTTCCCAAACAGGCCAGTTCCCCTGACGTTGGCCTGGGTCCGGTACTGCATGGTGGCCGCAACACACCCAGTTTAGCTCCCCCATGCACACGCCGAACCGGTACATATATATGGCGTGTCGGGCCTGGAGCGACGAACCATGTGGATCCAAATCAAACCATGGTCCGCCAAATGAGTCCAACTACTAGCTAGTATACCACCAAAGCAAGCCATACGTACTCCCTGGACTGCGTCCAGTCCACGAGTCCCCGTATGCTTTCTAATTGTGTCATAATCAAAACCAAGAGTCATTCATGCACCCAAAACAATTTATTAAAACCATTCATAAAACATATTAATAAAAGCAGTAAATAAATATTTCCTCAACGGGTTCTCCGTTGAGGATAGCCCACTCACAGTTTAGGGGACT
>AWUE01014179.1:0-11477 GCA_001974825.2 Corchorus olitorius
AACTATTTTTCTGGTAAATAATACATGAGATGTGTTTTCTTTATTATATTTTTAAAAAAATTTAAATATAACATGATATTTTATATTTGATATATTATTTTAAAGTTAATCTTTGTTTTATCATTACAAAATAAATGAGAAAGAAATAAACTATAAACTATTTTTAAAAATAAATTATTATATATTCCTTATCAAAATGCAATTATTTTTATTTTTATAATTAAAAATATTCATATAAAAATTATATTATATTATTATATTTATTTTATTATTTTATTTTATTTTATTCATTAAGGACAGTATTGGATTATTAATAATATAGTAGGGATAATTTTGGCAAAAGAAATTTGGTCATAACCCACCCCTCCCAAATACCCCGATTTGGAGGGGTGGAAAATGGGGAGTTTGGAGGGGTGGAAAATGGGGGTTTGGAGGGGTGGGATGGACCCCTTCTTACCCCTCACCCCTCACAAGCTCTTCAATCAAACTGAATGCACCCCTCCAAACCCCACCCCAACCCTCCCAACCCCCCAAACCAAATAGACGTGGCATGCAATATTAGAATAATTCTTTTTGCCCCGTATGGCATTGCTCCTGCCTTTTTTTCTTTTTTTTTTTCTTTTCTATATTCATTCTTTTTATTAAGTTTAGCCCTAATTTCACTAAATTTAGTCCAAAATTAAAATTTTATTGTTATTTTAGGGTAAATTTCATAATTAATAACATATTGTTATAGGGTTTTAGAAATAAAATATATAACTAATTCACTAAAGTTTAGCCCAAATTAAAATTAAAATTTTATTTTAAAGGTTAGAAAAAATAAAATTTGTAAAGGGTGTATTGAGACATGTAAAGTGATAACATGTGGCCTGATGTGTGATATACACGTCAGGAGGGAACATTGTGTGGAACAAAAGGGCCGGGCACGTAGCAAAGTTCATTTTATCATGTGAATACCGCATATCACATGGACTTTTTGTTGACATGGAATTTCCACGTCAACAAAATTAAGGCCCGTTAGTATTGTTTTTGAAACCGAACTGGACCGGTTGAATCGGGTACCGGAGGCCTATCCGTTCCAGAGAGCATATTACTTTTCGGTCTGCCAACGACCAGTATTGACCAGTTCAATCAGAAAACCGGATCGGATTTGATTGATTTCATATATGTTGACTAAATTCAATTTTTAAATTTTGAAAAAAAAAAAACTTGCTTGTGGTGGGATTTGAACCCATAACATAATAAAAAAAGTCATAAACTACTTGACTACTCTACCAGAAAGCTTTCTATCTATATACAAATCATTCTATCAATATTTGTAATGTTCATCAATTTAAATTTCGACCAACATCAAGTAGTAAGCGGCTTGTTCCCATTTAAGCAGGTCTCGAGTTCCTTAAACGGGACCTTAAAGTGGTAAGTTCGAGACCTTGTGTACGCAGCTGCCCCTGTTGGTAGACTCACCCACCATAACCAGGTGCGCGACACGGGTCAGATTCGGATTAGTCAGAGCAAAGCTCTGGATACTAGATGGGATACAAAAAAAATCAATTTAAATTTCATAAACTTCACAAACCATATGAGCTTATAACATTTACTCAATGTATAAAAGTTAAAATTAATTTAAAGAATATATGAATGGACAAAATACAATAAATGAATAATTTCAATCAAAATAATGATAATAGTTTTGCTAGGCGCCCCGCCTAGTTGTGCTACACAAATTTACTTCCTGATGTGTCAATCACACGTCAAGCCATATTATTATTTTATTTATCCCAAGTTCCCAACACATCATTTACAAATCTTAATTTTTCTAACCCTTAAAATAAAATTTTAATTTTAATTTGGACTAAACTTAGTGAATTAGTTATATAGTTTATTTCTAAAATCCTATAACAATAAATTATTAATCATGGAATTTACTCTTAAAATAAAAATAAAATTTTAATTTGGGCCTAAACTTAGTGAAATTAGTTTTGTATTTTATTTATAAAACCTTATAATAATAAATTATTAATTTTGAAATTTACCCTTAAAAGAAAAAATAAAATTTTAATTTGGAACTAAACTTAGTGAAATTAGTTCTGATAAAAAAAAACGTAATAGAGTAGTTCTGGTAAAAAAATAAAAAACGTAATAGAGTAGTCTGTTCAATTTTGGAAAAAAAAATAGTATATTCCATGGTGGGTTTTCTACATCTTTTATTAGTTCTTTCTTATATTGAACTATTCGGACGGTTCAAACGGTCTAACCGATTTTGCTCTTTAATATACACTTAAAATGTGATATACAACATATATGCAAATTATACTTAAAATAATAAAAATATATGTCAAAAAATATTTAATATGCATGTCATTTTAAAGATATCAATGTGATCTTTCAAATAATATTTTTTTAAAAAAATTTAATCGGAAAAATAAGAAAAAATTGATGAAAACAAATGATGAATAGTAAAAAAAAAAACAATGAAAAGTATGGCTGAAAGAAAGAGCACCAATTGAAAATTATGGTTTTGGGCTTTTTCCGTTTTTAAGCTTCGTTTAGGCTATTCTCCCAAACGGCCCAAACGACCTACTAAACAAGACCTAAGTTCCAATTTTCACAAGGCTTGGAATATTATATATCCTAGGTTTAGCGTGAAGCCGCCGCCTGCTTCTATTGTGGATCCTCTCCGTTTAAATTACTAAATTACCCTGTGGTCTTTGTATTTCTAGGTTTTGCGTGAAGTCGATTCCATAATTTGTTCTTGGAAAAAGGAAAAAGCGAGAATTTTTCAATCATGGACCGCTCGAATTCCGTTTCCCCTCCGGCCAAAAAACACAAGAACTCCGATTCCTCTTCTTCTCGAGATAGAGTGCTCGAGTGTCTATACGTCCGCGTTTCTTATTGGGATGGAGACTCAAAAAGGTCTGATTGGTGTATTTTAAACTTGGAAGATGGTACAGTCACTACTATTTCGGAGACGATGCCGCCGAAACCTCCTCAATGTTCAACCGCAGTCGCCTGTTCGAACCAAATTTATGACCTAGGCGGATTGTGCTTGAAAGGTCAAACTTGTCCAGATGGATCTGAAAGGCACTTGCATAACAATGTTTACTACTTTGATCGTAACTATCCCGATGAAGGTTAGAGAACGGGCCCTACTATGTCGGTCAAGCGGGCAATGCCCTACGCTGTAGCACTTGATTCAAAGATTTACGTCTTTGGGGGAACTACCGAGGGTCTTTTCGCCGAGTATTTCGATATTAATCAGAATATTTGGGCTCCCCTGCCGCCGCCGCCGCCGCCGCCGCCTGCTTCAAATATGGATCCTTACTCTATATCTGACCCTATTGTCTTGGATTCTCGTCGTTCTCAGCTTCTGGTGCACTTTCAGTCCAACGAATCTCTTTATGCCTACTATGTGGATGACAAAAGATGGCGCCTCCTGAAAGAGGATTTCGGTCTGTGGTCTAATTCACCATCGGTTATCGTGGATGATGTACTTTACACTCTGGAGTCTTTCGATTTTGCCTATAGCTTTTCAGCCAGATTCGATGAATGTGCTTTACGGGCGTATGACTTGGTCGAGAATAAACCCTTGCGCACTAAGTGGTTATCCCCATTTCAAGGGCGTGTGCATTACAGAGCTTATCTCTTTCATATTGGGAGTGGCAACTTATGTTTACTTTGGCCCGACTATGAGGGTTTAGAATTCATAAAATTCAGTGTGAGCAAGAATTGTGGAGAGGTTCATGCTATTGGAGACTCTGAATCTGCTACTCATGTTCCAATGAAATCCGCAGCTTGTGTGTGTTTCTTGCCCTGATTCAAGGTTAGTATCCCTCCGACATAACTGCAGTTGCTTCTGGATTTTAATGGCAAATTATTACATTTCTTCACATCCCAATTTTTATAGCATTTGGATGGTTTTGATTTGCTTCTTGGTTCTGTTTGTAAGTTAGCTTTGTGTTAACCAACCATCGTTTGTTCTCTGGTTTATATACTTGGGAAAGTTTGTAATTAGCCTAATTAGGATTAGAAAACTTGCATCCAAGTTTACCAAGGAAGACTAATTATGATTCTTACTTCATACCAGAGAAAGGAAGTCAATGGCTTCCTTTCTCGACATACTTATATAACCTTTTGCTTTTATTATAGTGATGAGCAGATAAATTTGAACGGAACAGATTCATTCTCAAGTTTAGCTTGGACAATCTTTTGTTACCAGATATGGATTGAAAGAAATACTAGACTTTTCTTCAGTAAGCAACATTCTGTTGAGGCTGTTTTCATGAAGATTTTGCAGATATGATTAGGTTTAAACGCCATGGGCTTGATCGATTTTATCCTGATTTTGTAAAGAGGAGACTTTGTAATGATTGGAGGTTTGACTGTTTCATGGATTAGTAGTTAAGTCTGTGGTCTTGTTTTTGTTTCCAGTCGTCTTTGTAACCATTACAATTTCCATTTAAAAAGCATTATTAGAGTCGTCTTTGTAACTAATCTCCCCCCACACCAATCTCATAGCTCTACCAAACAGAGCCTTCTGGCTTTCCCCATGCAATTTCCTAGAGGTAAAAGGAATGTTTCAAAATCCAAAAACAATTATTCACCAATATATTCATCAGATATTGGCCCATGTGAGAGTGTTGGGCACTGCCCGTCTGCCTCAGACAGTTTTGATAAATTAGAATGTATATATGTTTTGCTTATTAAACTAAGGTCTCGAACCATAAACTTAAAAAATATATTAAGATGTAAATATATTAAAAAATATATTAAAATTCTAAGGCAAAAATTGACTAATGAAACTTGTTGAAGGAAAACCAATCTGTCCACCTTACGGTTTTGGCCTTTTGGGCTTTTGCCGTTCTTAAGCTTCATTTATGCCATTCGGCTCGTTTGACCCTCCCAAATGGGCCAAACGGCCTACCAAACAAGACGTAAGTTCTGACTTCTGAGTATATATCCTAGTCGCCTGTTCAAACCAAATTTAACCAAATTTATGTCTCTCTGATTACGATTGTGCCTTTTCCGTTTCAGCCAAATATAATATGATGATGATTGTTCTTTACGGGCATATTATTACTTGGTTGAGAATAAAACCTTGCCCACCAAGTGGTTATCCCGATTATATGAAGGATATGTACCACCCCTTGGTACTCTTGTTGCAGTGAGAGTTTGGAATACATCAAATTTAAGTGTGAGCAAGAATTGTGGAGAGGTTCATTTTATTGGAGAGTCTGAATCTGTTACTTGTGTTTCAATTCAAGCTAGAGCTTGTGAGATTTCATTGCTCTTATTCAAGGTTTAGGACTTAGGAATATCAAGCTATGAATATCAACCCACAGCTTGTCAATTAACATATGTGATATGCCTTCTTTAATTGTTTTCTATTTTTCCTTAAAAATGGTATATGAAAATGCCAAACTCTTTAATATAGAAGATAAATCTGCATTTCCATAGTCATCAGAACATGATATATGTAATTTGCAGGCTATCTAATGTAGAGGATGATGTTCGGCCGTAATAAAATATGTAGAGGACGATGAACTTACTTTTTTTGTGACATAGATTTAATGAATTCACCTTCTCATTTCCTTCCTAGAATCGCAGGATTGAGCTTTTTCATAATTTAAGTCGTTGCTAAGTTCCTAAAGAATTTTCAAGATGCATTGACAAAATACATTTTATTATTACTAGCCTTCACTTCCACGTGCGTTGCACGTGATCCATCGCGTTTAAATTAAATGAAAATTAAATTAATAATTAAAATTAATTAACACCGTATATGCAGTTTGCTAAACTTTTCCTGTAGTGGATTAAATAAATATATTAAATAAATTTAAGAATTAAACATTAAAAAATTTAAGGCTGACCCAATCGACCCGAAAAATCCAAAACCCAAATGATGAAGAACCCAATTGACCTGACGCCAAAACATGAACCAATCTGACCCCAGACCCAGCAGACCCGAGACCCGAACCCTGATGAGTCAAAACCCGAATGAGCCGAGAAAATTACCTAGCTCATTTGACTTGTCCTAGATGATGATAACCCGAAACTCGCCCAACCCGTCTAATTGACATTTCTAACTTTATAAGTCAAAGAAAATAATTGTATGTTACTCCTCTTTTTATTTTTAAAGATTTTAAATTCTTGTTATACCAATACACACCCCAAAAATAGAAACAGCCCAATCACTATAATTAAATTTTTAACTTAATTAGCTTTAGAAAATGATGAATAATTAATGATTAGACAATTAACAAAAAGTCTCAAATTTTTTAAAATTAAAATGGTAAAAATAAAATATTTATAAAAATATTGAATTTAATTTAAATAAAAATAGAGTTTTGAGTAGAATAAAATTGTAAAAGTTTATTTCTAAAAAAAATTGTAAAAAGTTTAAATAATGCCATAAAAAATTCTAATATATCAAGTTTTCTACTTAAAAATTAAAATAATAAAATGGTAAACTGAAATAGTTATAAAGATATTAGATTTAATCAAATAAAAATAGAGTTTTTAGTTGAGTAAAATAGTCTAATGGTAAAATAAAATAGTTATAAAGATATTAGATTTAATTAAATAAAACTAGAGTTTTTAATTGAGTAAATCTATAAATCTAAATGACAGTATAGAAATATATTTGACAAATAAGGGTATAATAGGCGATTCAAAAGTTTTACAGATGAACGTACTTTTTAATATAGTATAGATTATAGTTGTAAAAACTACATACCGATTGAATAAAAACTTTGAATTTGAATAAACACCAAACAAAGGAATTTCACTAATTTTGATTTTACAAAATGCAAACAATTTATTGATTTGATAAATTGAACACACAAAAACAAGAACAATTTTGATTGGAGGTTCTACCACACAAACACAACAACTCAAGAACAATTTAACAACTCAAGAACAATTTATTGATTTGATAAACTGAATACACAAAGAACAAGAACAATTTTGATTGGAGGCTCCACCACAAAAACACAACATTTTTTACCAACCTTGATTGAGTTTCACCAGAGACATCTTTTGAATAAATTCTCAGACCTCACACACTAACCTCACCAAAAATCCTAAACATAACACCTTACTTATACTAGAATACTAAAACCCTAATAAGCTCCACTAATTAAAATAGTAAACTTAAGTAAATAAATAAATATTGAAAAGTATTATTGGCTTGGTTTAACTCCAACATAACAAGTTCCTCACAATTTAAGAGCCAATGCCATCAATCGACTCAATGTAATTGTTGTTGTATTAATCAATTCATTCAAGATCTTTTCACAATAAAATTGGATTTTTATCCTCACATGAGGAACTACTTCATCTTCAAACTTGTCAAACTGGCTCTTGGTTTCAAAGAATTGATTCATGTTCAATTCACCCATTCATCATGAAAGAAATCAACACCAAATTTTTTCATATTTGTCCCTTCACCAAAAGATTCCATGCAAGGGATTTGCTACATCCTTTGGTTTGTAAGTATGTTTTTCTTCTTTAACTATGAGTGAGTAGTTTTTCATTTATATTTTTCCCACTTATCATGGTATGGATTAACGTGTACCTATGGTGAGATCAAATAAAAGAAAATAAATTATTTGTTTATTATTTTGATTTAGTTGTGTGTGACGATGCATGATTATTTCATTTGATCAAATGAGTAATCTATCAAGTTCCCAATCTAAGCTTGGAATAAAAATCCTCCGCCACATCTTTTGTGTGCCCCATTCATCAAATAATAATACATATCCTTTTTAGCTTTTAATGTTATTCTCCGTTTGTTTAATTAAATTAAATTATGTATTTTCATTCTAAAAACCTATGGAGAATATATCAATATTTAGGACTAACCCTTTTATATAATTATTTATTTTTAATTTGGGGCTAAACCCGGTGTTTAAGTGGGGATTTTTTTTTATTTTCTTCTATTAATATTATTTGTTAAAACTTGAAAACAAACAAGACATAATATAAGGGACACGTGATATAATTTGATGGATGGGCATAGAGTGGGGCACAAAAATGGGGCCGGTAATTTCCATCCCTAAGCTTGTGCCTAAAGTTTAGATGATTGTGTTTAATTTGTTGAGGAATCCGCACCTTAATCACAATTATCAATGCAACCTAAAGTTTAGATGATTGTGTTTAATTTGTTGAGGAATCCGCACCTTAATCACAATTATCAATGCAATATTAGAAATTTAGAATTGATGCTTGCCTCATAATTCTAGTATAGAATAGTAAAGTTGATTGATACGTGAAAGTTCAGTAACTGATTGATTACAGTTTAGAACTAAAGATTGGTCTTTCATGGCTCTAGTGCATGGTTCAAAGTACAAGCTTGGTATAATCTATTGAGTTTAATGCTTTGTTTTATTGAATTTGGACACGTTAATAACTCTGAATTCATGAAGAAAAAAAAATCTATTTTGGGAAATGATTTACCAAAATAGATTCTAAAAAGAAAAGTGTATTGAAGATGTTAAGCCGTATGTAACTTATATACATATACGCACACATATTTGAAATGGTTTGTGATCTATAGTATTTTCAATTATCTATAGATATTACTGGTGGGAAGTGTGGAAAAATACAAGTTTAGTTATAATTTTTTTTTACTAGAAAATACCTGCTGCGGTTCTCTGCGGCAACTTTTATTAGACTTCAAAAAAATTATTTTAGATTATATTTAGGGGTATTAATAAGTAAAATAAAAATATTTAAAAAAAATAAGAGGAATGAAGTGAAAGGATTAAATTGTATAGAATAAAATATTTGAAGAACTAAATTGCATAGAATAAAAATATTTGAGGCTTTTTGTGAAAGGAATGAATTTGAAGGACTAAATCGTGTAAAAAGAAATAATAGATGGACTAAAAAGAATAAAATGAATATTGCAGATCATATATACTTTTTTTATAATATATTGTAGATCATATTTAAAGGGTTTAATCAGTAGAATTTCAACATATTTAGATAATAAAAGAAATACAATATAAGATTTAAATTGTATAGATTAAAATGTCTAAGGGACTAAATTGCATAAAATAAAAATGCTTGAGGGCTTTTGGTAAAACAGAATAAATATGAAGGGCTAAATCGTAAAAAAACAAAAATAGAAAGACTAAATAGAATAAACTAAAAATGTCTAAGGATTGTTTGACGAATTAGGACAACTATTATCTTTTTTTTTTTTTTTGACAAGAGGGGCAACTATTTTCTATAGTTAAGATTTATTACAGGTTTGCTAATGTTTAACCCTCATTGCGACTGTTTGACGAATTGGGACAACTATTATATATCGCGCAACGGTGAATTGGGACAACTATTATATATAATAAATATAATATATATATATACACTAGATTTGTGGCCCGTGCCACATGGAGTGGATGGTATTTTTCTCTCCTTATTTCATTGAGAACATGAGTTCATCTGAGTGTAAGACTAAGAATCGTATATAAATTGAGAGAATTTGATTCAATATTTGGTGTTAGTCTCAAATGCAATGAAGCAAAAATTAGTTAGCAAGGTTGTGAAAATCTATAAATATGTACATGGTGGATAGCTAATATAAAAATTGTTTTGCTACCAAAATTTACAACAAATGGCAATCATGAAACCATAAACAATAAATGTTGATCCTCTTAAGTGAAACCACATTTTATCTCACATGGAAGTGTAAGCAAAGAAAAGATCTTGAGTTCTTAACTGCTGAGTGCTGCAACGACAAAGAGTTCTACAAAAAAAGTAAAAAAGGACATTTCAAACCTTTCCCTTGCAACTCATTCCAATATAGCTTGGCTAGACATCTGAGGCTTCTCAATAAGATACACATAACAATATTGCATCATTCAACATAAATTAGAGGCAAAAAGCTTCTTTAATTTTGAAAATGATTTTCCTCTTTGTTGTCAATTAAGTTAGGAAGTTCAGATACAAAAACAAAAAGAAAAGATGTCAAAGAGTTGAAATGGAAATTAAATATACTCAAATAGAGTAGAAGAAAACATAATGAAGTAGGAGTGTAGACAAAGGTTTAAGAAAATTAAGAATACCTACAATATGTATTTTTCACTATAAAAAAAGCAAAAACAAAAATTTGATTGAATGCATTCTAAATGATTAAAGATGGAGATAGAAAAAACATATATCAATTTTTAAATAATTATTATAAAGCTGGGATAAAAAAAAATAACCTATACAAAATGAGCTTGATATATTAAGCTCATCATAAGCAGAGTATAAACCTTAAAACTACTCTAACTTTTCATAATTGTTATATAACATGGATGATAGAGAAAATTTAGGTGTGTTTTAGTTAGAGAAATAAGCTTAATTCTAGTAATTAGTTAGTCTATTTTATAGGCTAATTTTTAATTCATAAACAAAGCCCAAAGAAAACATGGCCCAAAAAAAAAAAATCCATCAGCAATAAACTCAAATTATAAAGGACACGTGTCATGCAAATAAATTGAGACTTGGACAAAAAAAAAGAGAAGCATTTAACATGGCCAAATAAATATGCAGCAACTGTCAACATTTCATTCAATGGCATTGATTCTGAATGTAAGTTTTGATATATAGTTAAGATTTTTGCTTTCATATCGCTCTCTTGCTAGATTGTTTTAGATTAGTTACAATTTTTCTTTTGTGTTCTCAATACATCTTGTCTGTGGGATCGACTCTAATTTACCACTTATTAATTTTTCTCTATAATATCTAGCTATTTTTATAGTATTGTAGTTAGAAATTTTTTTGCAATAGTGTGACGATAGCAATCAATCTCCAACTCTAAATTTTATGAATCAAGCTATGAATTCATGAGAAGCACTTGATTGCATTTGAAGGGGTTGAAAGTATAGAATCTTTCTATACAAGAAAGATGCGAAAATGGAACTCCAAACATCCACATACATGGCGAAAAAGTAAGTTGGTGGAAATTTATAGAGAATTCATTCATTAGTACCTTTGGAGATTTGGTGAGGTTTTATATTGAGCAAGGGGGGATTATAAATCCTCAACAGCTTGCTATTTCCAAGGTTTATACATCCCCGAAACCTCGGGGTGTGGTATGAAGGGTGAAGATGTTACCATGTTACGAAGATGAAGGAATGGGTCCATCCATTGGGCACTATTACACGGCTTAAGACAAAAAAAAGTTGGTGGGATTTTATAAAGGAGTCACTCATAATGAGTATCATTAAGAATGTGGTAAGGGTTTATATGGATCAAGGTGGAATTATAGATCCTGAAGAACTTGCTATTTTCGAGGTGGATGCATCTCTGAAACCTCTACGGTAGATGCTAATTTTGGGCTACCAAAGGAGTTAGATGTCATTTCTCGATACCCTCAAAACACAACTTGTAAGTGGTGTTTTGTTTTGTAAGTGGTGTGTTATTTCTTGTGTTAATGTAGTTGTAATTTTTTTTATTTTCCAAATTAACATGAAAACTATCACATTAAT
>AWUE01014181.1:0-74967 GCA_001974825.2 Corchorus olitorius
TTCTTGATGGCCTCAAAAGCTTCTTGATGTTTGTCATTCCATTGAAACTCCTCCTTGTCTCTCAACTTCAACAGTGGTGAAAATGCCTTGGTCTTACCAACAGTATTGGAAATGAATCTTCTCAAGAAGTTGACTTCTCCAAGGAAGCGTTGGAGCTCTTTCTTTGAGGTGGGCGGTTTTGCCTGTATGATGGCTTTTGCCTTGTTTTGGTCTATCTCGATGCCTCGTTGATGGACCAAAAATCCAAGGAAGTTACCTGCACTAACACCAAAAGCACATTTCAATGGATTCATTTTCAAACCATGTTGTCTCATTCTTTCGAATGAGCGCCTTAGATGATCAATGTGATCAAGGTGGTTGTGTGATTTAACCACTACATCATCTATGTATACCTCCATGAATTTTCCAATCATGTCATGGAAGATGGCGTTCATGGCTCTTTGATAGGTTGCACCGGCGTTCTTGAGTCCAAAAGGCATAACTACCCACTCGAAAGTACCGATTGCACCTGGACAGCGAAAAGCTGTCTTTGGAACATCCTCCTCTGCTATGTAGATCTGGTTGTAGCCGCTGTGTCCATCCATGAAAGATAACACTTGATGTTGGGCAGCCCCGTCTACTAGTAGGTCTGCAATAGGCATGGGATATTCATCTTTAGGGGTGGCTAAATTCAAGTTACGGAAGTCAACACACACCCTGATTTTACCATTCTTTTTAACTACAGGAACTATGTTTGAAATCCATTCTACATACCTTGCGGTACGGATGAATCCTGCTTGAAGGGGATCAAGGCATTAGGCCGCACAAGATTTTCCATCACCTCTTTCAAGGCTTCTTGTTTGACTTCTCCTGTGGATAAGAATGGGTATGGTCGGCCATATTTATCCTGGCCCATGAACCTTATTGGTCCGGTGGTTCCATCATAGAACCTTGCATATACTGCGTTGGTTTCAACTTTGAATGGTCTATTGTCTGCCTTGACCACTTCAACTTCAGTATCATTCCAAAACATCAGTAGTTGATGTAAGGATGATGGGACACACCAGTTGGAATGAATCCAATCTCTACCAAGCAACATGTTGTAAGTTGATGAGGAATTAACTACAAAGAAGGCAAAGAGGGACGTTTTTGACCCAATGGTCAGCTGGGCAGACAATATGCCTCTTGTCTTCTTGACATTGCCAGAGAAATCACTCACAGTGACTTCTGACTTGATCAAATCATCAGTGCACTTGCCAAGTTTCTTTAATGATGAGTAGGGAATGAGATTCACCGTTGCACTATTATCAACAAGTACCCTGCTGATTGGAATGCCATCGACATGTGACTTGATATACAAGGGCTTGATGTGGCAAGTATTTGCTTCATCAGGCTTAGTGAAGATCATGGCTTTTATATCTTTTGAGGTGTTGCCCCCCGAGTTTTCTTCATATCTTGAAGGGATCTCAATGACATCTTCACTTTCCTGGGGAGAGGGTGGCTCAAATGATTCCACTCGCTCTTTCAATCTAACAGCAAATGTTCATGGCAGAGTGATAGTAGTATGGTTAAGAATTAACCATGAATTGCCCAAAGGTCAATGAATCAACATACTTGTTGTCAAAGTCCTCAGCAGCTAATGTTTCCTCTTCACTCATGGCGACAGGCTTTTCTCCCGAACTTTCATCACACATGTTCTGATCAGATGAATTGGGATGGCATCCTCCATGTAAGTGGCGCCATTCTCTTCCCATTGTGGAGTCCATAGACTTTCATCTTGGTCTCCTGGGGCCTTGTCTACATTCATGTTAAGCTCTTCAATGAAGACTCTCCTAAGGAGTTGCTTAGCAGTATCATCTATAGCTTCTTGCCTCTCGAAAAGGATGTTTTCAGCTTCGATGTGTTCCAATTTCTTAGCTTCAAACTCTCTCCTTTCTTTATCTAATTTTGCTTTTTGAAGCAAAATTGATATTTGCCATGGCGACATATTCTCTGAGATATGGAGTAGATCTTGAGTGGCCTCATGTGATGGCCAGTCTTCAAGCCTTTTGGACAAAGCTTCATAGGGAAACTTTTGGTAGTATGAATCGTTATCAATACTACAGATCTCGAAATCATCATCTCCTCCATCTTCCTCTCCTATGGTTAAAGCTCTCATAGCCAATCTTCTATATGCAAGGACTGCCTCCTCATTGATGGCGCCTTTACTTGCTAGTTCTTGGCAAGAATAATCTTCGTTGCCATAGACTATGTCAATCAAGGCTTGCCTTCGATCTTGGATTTCAATTTCTTTCTTGTTTAACTCAAGTGCCTTTGCTTTGAGTCTTGCTTCTTCAGAAAGGATTTTTTCCTTGCATAGCTTTACTCCCATGTCTGCTAGGTCCATGAGAGATGTATCCATCTCGTTGATAGATGGTGGATCCTTTGAAGGTTCGTATCCATTCTCATCAACTTGCATGGTGTCAAGTACTTCCTCATTTCGAGCCTTAGCTCTTTTTCGAAGTTCTCGTCTCCTCTAAGTCTTCCTATTCTTCTGAACTGGATACTTGGGATGTTGTACTTTTCGCCACACACCTTTTGGAGTGTCTGATGGTGGCTTGACCATTCTTGGTTGTGTATGGTCACCTCTCAGCTTCATCTCTTTTCTCACAGCTGCATGGTGATATTCTTCCTTTTTATGATCCAACCATGGTCTAATCTCACGCTTAGCCCTCTTCAGAAGAGACTTAGAATGATTTTCAACTTGTGGTTGTTGATCATGCTCTTTCTTGGAAGACCTTTGCACCTTGTGATGGGCAGATGAGCTAGGATGAGAAGGAGGTGGCGCCATTTTTGATGATGGTTCGCCATACTCTCTTTTGCTCTGCTTAGGAGATGAAAAAGAAGCTTCCAGCTTGCCCCCCGAGTTGGGAGTATGCTTTGCCCTACTTCTTTCTTTCCTTTGGAGTGGAGTCTTTGATGAAAACTCCAACTTTCTTTGAACCTTCTTCCTAGAAAAGGTGTCTAGATCTTCCATAGGTTCTTCCTCATCCTCAGATGAGAAAAGTTCTGGCTTCCTCCATGGTGCTTTAAGCCTATCAGCGGCCGTGTTTGGATTGAAAGGCCGATCTAAATGCACACCCAGAGCTTTTGATTTAGCTTTATCAACCAGCTTCTTAGCTTTAGCAGAGTGGTAATAAGACTTACCTTCATGTTGAGGGTTGGCTGCCAAGGAGGTGCTTGGAGCCAAGTTTGACCTCTTGGGAGTTATTTCTCCTTTCTCCCCTACTAGCCAGTTGTCCATCCTTTGGGAGGTTGAATGCGACCATGTGGATAGGAGCTGGGAATGGATTTTTGTCAACTCCCATGTCCTTCTTGGGTGCCTCAGGGAACTTCAAGATTCCCTTTTCAATCTTTTCTTGTACTATGTTTTTGAACACAGTACAGTTGTTGGTTGGATGCCTCCAAGAGTCGTGGTACTTGCAGTATTCTCTTCCTTTGATGTCCTCAGGCGAAGGAAGGACATGTCCGAGAGATAACTTAATCATACCAGACTTATGTAGGAAGTCAAAAACTTCATTTGTTTTTGAAGTATCAAATGAATAAGTTTTGCTTCCATCATAAGGTTTCTTCTCTGCTTGTCTCTGGTACATAGCAGCAAACCTTTCCTGGGTCTGAGGGTGTCCTACTCCTGCCTTCACAAGACATGGACACTCAATGGGGCGATCTGCCTTGACCTCAGCTATCCCGAGTTCAAAATTTGGCTCTTGATAATAAGTGCCATAAGATGAACTTCTCCTTTCATTCTCCTCTCGAAGAAGAGTCTCATATCTTGTCACCTTGGTTGACATCTCGAAGAAGTCTCTGAAATCAACTCCTTCGAACTTCTTTCGAAGTTCTATGTCAAGCCCATTCTTAGCTAGGCGCACGAACTCTATCTCATGGAGAGGTGTGCGACACCTATTCCTTAGCTTCTTGAAACGAGCTAAGTACTCCTCAGCTGACTCCCCTTTTCTTTGGTAGAGGCGTGACAAGTCTGCCATGGAGACCTCAGGCTCAGTTCTATAGAACTGTGTGTGGATAAATCTTTCCATCTCCTCCCAGGTTCTTACTGAGTTGGGTGGTAAGTTGATGTACCAAGTAAAAGCTGCACCTGTGACAGAGTTGGGAAACCGACGAAGCTTGTGGTAGCCAGAGTTGGCTTCTCCACATTGCACAGTGAAACGAGCAATGTGCTCCAGAGTCGTCTGCTCGCTAGAGGTGCCAGAGAAGCTTGTAAAATCAGGAACCTTGTACCCACGAGGTAGAGGATATATTCTATCATACTCCTCAGGATAAGGCTTCTGAAAAGATGGCCTGCCTACTCGTCTGTAGGCCGAGCCAATCATGTCTTCAATCATCTCCCTGATGTGGTTCTGATTGACTGGGCCTTGTGCATCAACACCTTGAGGTGGATGGCATGGAGAAGGATGGCGTCGATGGCCATTTCTTGCGCCATTATCATTACCATTCCTCACATAGGGTGGTATATAAGCTGCAGCTCGAGGACCAACTGGGTTGACCTCCTCTTCCACATTATTAGGCGCATGATCAACTGCTTCCTGGTGCCCAGGGATGAGATCAGCTTCATTCTCACCCCTTGCTACTCCTTCTCTATGAGGTGGTAAGTTGTTGTTACCAACCACTTCCACTTGAGGTGGAAATCTCACCTGGTTGGCACCATTATTAGCTAATGGCGCCACAGGTGGAGGAAGAAGTGCAGGCAGGTTAACTTGCTTCGGATCTTGGGCTATCTGTTGGATTTGCCCCCCGAGTCTATCTTCTACTTGACCAATCTGAGCCAGGATGTTCTCACGGTCTTGCATCATCTGCTCCTTAAAAGAGTCATTAGCCTCCTTAAGTTGGTCATGAGATTTGTTCATCTGATCTATAGATCTCATAAGTTGTTGCATCCTCTGTTCCTGTGCCAAAGAAATTTCATTCATGGCTTCAGTGAGGTATTGCAACAAGACCTTTGAATCAGATTCCAAAGGTAATTGTGAAGGATCTGCCACGTTTTTGCTTCTGGTTTGCATAACATGGCTAGATCTGCCTTCATCAACCTTAGGTGGCATGTTTACCACTGAGTAGGACTTAGAAAAAAGGGGAGGAGAGAAGAAAAAGGAAAGAAAAATTACCCTGAGACGTTGAGAGGAGGAAAGATCTGTTGTCTTGTCCTGCTTCAAGTGTCAAGGAAAGTGGTTTGGTGTAGACCTTTGAGTGAGGCGGACACCTTGCTGAGTGACTAGGAGATAGAAAACCGGGGATCGCCGGCTATGCAGAGGAAAAGAAGAGATCAAGGGCGCCAGAGAGGGAGAGCATATGTGCTTGTCCCACCGGGCGTGCCAAAAAGAGATGTTGTGCCAAAAATCTCTTGCTAGAGTTTTCGCGGAGAATTCTTTATGACAGCGAAGGGGCGTGCCAGTCAATTTGCTGAAATTAACAAAGAGGTTGTAAAAACAAGATCTGGTGCGCGGAGCAGCAGATTAAAAGATCATAACGATTGTGGGGAATGGATCAAAGTCACACCGGAGCATCTAAATCATTGGATCCACACGAACTACTTCTCATAACTGGGCCTCTTCTCTTTTGGATCAGATCTGAGAGATCTGCTTTGATTGCAATTGAAATTGAAAAGAAAATAACAAACTGATCTGTTATTTCTGAATGAAGAACACGTGTACAGTGTTTGTATGTCCAGAGACAAGATTGAAACAAGAGAAAAACACTAAAAGAGTGTTTGTTTGTCCTGAGACAAGATCTAATCAAGGAAAATATGAAGAACGAGTGAAGAACTCGTGATGAATTGGGTGAAAATGGCGCAAAGCCAGAGAGAAAATAAGCACGGAGCTTGGTTTTTTGCGCGGAGCAAGTTTGTAGCTGCAGGAGCTGGTTTTTGATTTCTCGGGAGAAATGTCTGAGATGCGGAATCTGCTGAAACCTGAGAATGGCCTCCCTTTATATAGGGGACGGTTTGGGCTTGAGCATTTAATGGGCTTGCCTTGTTGACAAAGGCAAAATCCTCCTACTATGCAGATGACAGCCTCCAGGAAGGTGCAGTGAAGCTTCCTTCTCAATCTGATTGCCTCCAACTGCTGAGGAGAGGGTAAAATAGATGCTGGGGCGCCATTCTGCTTGGATGGGAGATGGAAATCTGCCTCCTGGGTAGTTGATAACAATTTTTCCTTCTGCCTATCACATTGCCTATCACATTGCAGCAGGCTTTCGTTGCTTCTTTTGTGCTGAAATTAGTTATTTTGACTACGTAGTGGCCATTTGACATCATGATTTGAACTTTGATCATCAAAGCCACGAAATTACTCATACTTAGTCATATTTAGCTCTTCAAATCATGAAAATAATAATTAATTAAGAAAATGGCTTAAACTGGGGTGAGAAAGCCATATGTCCTTAATTGAAAAGAATGCAAAAGTTGCAAACGATCTCGGATTTAACCAAAATTTCACCAGTAGGATTAGATTATCTCCATAAGACTATGGAAAAAATCCCAAGTTAATACGAGCTCTCTATCATGGTGAATTTGGTTTCACTCCCAAAAATGTCCTTAACTGAAAACCGGGCATAAGTTTTTACTCCGATGTCAGAATGAGGTGAAATTTTACCAAGATGATCTACATAGCTCAAGGATCATCATGGTATGCTCCTTAGTAGAAATCGCAGCCTCTAGCCTCTTTAATTGGTCAATTTTACTATTTTGTCCTTAATTGAACAAAATACAAGTTGCAATTTCGCCTCCCTGGGAGGGGAACAAGGCTAAGCGATTTATCCACTATGGTTGGTCGACTATATGGAGGAGGAGTGAGGTTGAAAATCTCATGCCTCTCTCACGTGCATAGATGTTTCTCTTGCTAACAAACTTTAGCTCTCTGCCTCCTTCCTGCAGGAAGAGAAAAATATCTCTCTGCAGGGCAGAGGGCGGCCTCTCCTCTGTATGGGAGACGACTTGGGCCTTGCTATGTATGTCCATGAGGTATTTTTCATCTCATGGGCAGATGACAAGCAATTTTTCCTTTTTTATCTGTTTGCCTCCCTAGCAGGCAGCAATATCAAAGGAAACTGCTTCCGATTGATTTCCTCTGCCACTCACCTGGGTAGGTGCGGCACTCATGAGACTTTTGATAATAATTATTCAATAATTATTATTTAATTAATTAATTTCAGCCCTTGCAATTAATTCACAAGACTTTCCTAATTCAATTTGAACTAAGGTGGTGCAGAAACCTAGTTTCTTTAGGAATTTTGATTAAATCCTAACCACTCATCTTGATTATAATTATGATAAGACCAATTTACCCTCAATTATAAATTGAGGTATAAACAATATGATAGTTAAAAAATTATTTAATATAAAAAATATTGATTTCATATTTATTCTGTTGAACTTGAAATATAAAGGTTCGAATTTAATACAAAGAAAATGACATTATAAGAGTATGTAAATAAGAAACTACTAATAGTGACAAAAAAAAAAGGAATTTTTTTAAAATTTATTAATAATTTTAGAGAATTACATTCGGGGATAAATATAAAAAAATGTTTTGAGAGTCAATAAAATATAAAAATTAGTATTACAGTAAGACTAAAGATCCGAACGATTTGAAATGCGAAACACAAAAGTCTAATTAATTTAGTGAGATAAGAATACTAAAAGGATAATTTTTTTTGGTATATATTAGTAGTTTGAGACAATAATAATCGGGGAAATATTAAAAAAAATTAATACCGAAAAAAAAAGTTTGAAGAGGCTAAAATATATTAAAGAATTATTAGAGTAAAGTTGTATCTATTAATAGTTACAAAAATTATAAAAAAAATAAAGTTTAGAGACTTGACAAAACTAATTCGAGGGATAATATCTGCCAACGCTACAAATCCGTAACGAATAATAGTTTTACTATCCAAATTCACTTTGTATCAATATATCATGATTCAAATCCGCACTAAACGGATTTGGACGGATCAGATTTCCGCCCTTTAGATTCAAACGGCAATTGTCCGATGCACA
This sequence comes from Corchorus olitorius, assembly GCA_001974825.2. Taxonomy (NCBI): domain Eukaryota; kingdom Viridiplantae; phylum Streptophyta; class Magnoliopsida; order Malvales; family Malvaceae; genus Corchorus; species Corchorus olitorius. Next base: position 8,024 of record AWUE01014181.1, read on the forward strand.
AATAATTCGAAACTTCGAGACAAAAAAGGCCAAATTAGTAAATGAAAAAAAAACACTATAAATTTTGTAAAAAAAAAAGAAAAGAAAAAAAAACACCACTTGTCAGCAATGAGGCACTAAAAATTTGGGCCACGTGCCTTCAAATTCTCTTCTAACGGATCAGCCAAACGGTAAGTATTTGACATAGAAGTGGTCGGAGACCTGAGAAACAAAACTCCAATTTAGTAAAAGGGAAAAAATTGGAAATCCATGCATGTATATCACGATCCAAATTCGTCCTAAACGGATTCAGACGGATCAGATATCCACCTCCAAATCCCAACGGCGATTGTCAGACACACAAATGGTTGGAACCCTCAGATACAAAAGTCCAATTTAGCAAATGGAAAAATTTTAAAAATCCAAATTCGTTCCATATCTATATATCACAATCCAAACCCGACCTAAAAAGATTTGTGCAGATCGAATACCCGTTTCCAAACAGCAATTGTCCGATACAAAAATTGTTGGAGACATAAAATACATAAGTCCGGTTGAGTAAATGTAAAAAATATTAAAATTTTGAAAAAAAAAAACTGCCACGTGTCAAGATAATATGGAGATACTTGGCATTTAATTGGATTATTTACTTGCCATGTGTCAAGCAATGAAGGGGCTAAAAATGGAAACGTGGCATCTCCTAATCTCTTGCAAAATCTCGGCATCTCGTTAATTGACATATTATATATAATCCGAGTAGAAGATTCTAAGCTTTTGCTCTCAATTTAGATTGAGGAGAGAGGGAGGACCAAATTTTATCTAGAGTGAATTTTTTTTTTCTTTTAGAATTAACGAGTACTATAAAACCCAGGTTGCAGCTTTGCTGCTTGGATAAATAAAATTTTTTGAATAAAAATTTTTTGTCCCATTTTTGTGACCCATTTAACAAATGATGACACATGTACTTTTTAATTTTTAATGTTAATTCCCTATTTGCTTAATATATAAATAAATTAAACTATATGCTAGATATTATCCCCGCGTATTTGCGTCGGGTTTTTCGGTTTATGATTGGAATTGAGTAATTTCAACTTTAAGTAAAATTTTATTTTATGTAAAATCAATTAAGTTAAAGGGTAATTATTTGATACACCGGCGGTATAAATTTTAGACTCTACAAGTGGGTTTTGGAGTTGACACATGTCCATTTTTTTAATTAATTAAGTTTTAAATATTTCAATCTAGTCCCTAGAGGATACATGTCATCCTTCAGGACTTGCTTATGTAGTCTGCTAAACTCCACCACTGGTATATTGTATAATTTGTCTCAGTTAAATGGAAGAAAATATTGTTAGAATTCTAATATCTATTCGAATAATTATCTACTCGAAAAAGGAAATGGAGTTTTACTTTGATTATAATTCAATGTTCTAAATATTATTTAGAATTCTAAATATATAATAATAATAATAATATTGGTTTCTTCCAACCAATCAATTTTGAACAAATGTCAGCAGCAGAAGAACCAAATATGAGGAAACAACAGTTTGGGGATAACTTTAACAGTAAAAGGTATAGATATGGTTAAAAAACCGATACTTATCTAAAATTCAGTGGAGCTAGTAGACTACATATGCGGGGTTTAAGGGTTGACATGTGTCATTTATGGAATAGTTTTTAATATTAAATACAAAATTAATTAAGGGATGAGGCATGTATCAACACTCTAACTTGCTTGTGATGTCTAAAATTTACATCACAATATATATCAAATTATTATCCTACTAGATATTATTCCTTCGCATATGTGTCAGGTTTTTATTTTTATTTCAATAGCCGCACAAAAAAATTTAATTTTAAGAGGAAAAATGTGACAAAACAAAAAGATTTTTAATTTTGGGATGAGAGAAAACCTTAAATAAAAGGAGAGTCATTAATTCAATATTAAAATATTAATTGTAAAATCAATTTACCCAACCAATCAATTTGGGACAAATATCAGAATGAAAAAAGCTAAATGCTGAACATACAACAGTTTGGGGATAACTTTAATATATAGGTATAGATATTCATTCTAAAACACTATTGAAAATATATTAATATTTACGGCTAACTATTTACATAAATATTTATTTATAATTTGGAGCTAAGTTAAAGTGGGATTTTCATTTTATTTTCTTCTATTATTCTTATTTGTTAAAATTTGAAAACAAATTAAGAATAATACAAGGGACATGTGCTATAATTTGGTGAATGTTGCATAGAGTGGGGCACAAAATGAGACAGTGGATTTCCATTCAAATTATTTTACTTATACAACAAAAGAAAGAGTTTGGATAACGGGTAAGCCAATTGTTGCATTATGTTCCCAATGGGACAACCCAATGGTTAATAACTTGAGCGTTCAATAGCAGATCTTAGGTTCAAATCCTGAGACGGATCGGGTGGGTTTAGAGATGATGAAGGTTATCTCCATTTGTATAGCCTATCATTTAATTTCATGTTCACATGTAGCAAAAAAAATTGCATTATAATTTTTTTTTACCATTCTGGGGTTTTGGGGTATTATCTAAAATTTGAAATTTGTGTATAATAGTTAAAGACTACAATAGTCTTAATAAGTATTTTTTATATGTTTCCTTTAAGAAAAATTCACACATTTAAGTAAGAAAATATTTTTCATGTTTTTTACAATAATTAAGATTTAACCCCAATTATAAAAATATTTTATTTTTTAAAAGGGTAAATCTTGAATTCAAGACCTATTATTATAGGGTTTTAGAAAAATAAGTTTAAATATTTATTAATAAGGTTTAGCACCAATTATAAAATTTTTATTTCTTAAAAGGGTAAATCTCAAATTTTGAAACCCATTATCATGGGGTTTTAGAAAAAAAAATATAAATCATTCCTTACTATTTAGGGTACTACCAATATCCAACAACTAGGTTGTCATTTTTAAATTGATAGTACACCCCTAAAAATGAAGGATTTGATAGTACTCATATCCTTTCCCATATTTTTCCTACTTAATTAATAATCAAACTAATGAAGATAATATCATTAATAAATTTTTATCTTACATACTTTTACTTTAATGACTACACATCTTATTTAATTGTTTGGAACCCAAAACTTTGATAACTTTTTACAATTTCAATACAAAGCTGACTACCTTTTAAGCCTAAATGGCTACTTATCTAAGCAAACTCAAAAAAATTTAGAAGCGTTAAGAAATGTCAAAACTGCCCATAATATATGTTCATATACTCAGGCCAAGTTCAGAAAAAAAAATATTGATTAAAATATAGTTTACTTAATTTTGAACTCTAAATTATATTCTATATATATATAAATATTTAACAATATATATTATTTTGACAGTAAAATATTACTATATTAATGGGCTAGCCTAATGGGATATATAATTTGGGTTGGGTTTTATACAAACTTGGCTGCGACGATACTTTTTATCATTTGTACACATGATACTCTCACAAATTTAAGGATTAATAGAAAAATATTTCAAATTATTCTTATAGAGTATTAATTGATTTAAAATTAAAAAAATGAATAAATTAAAAATAAAATTAAACGATTAAATTGTATAAAATAAAATGTCTGAGAATTAAACCATATAAAGTATAAATGTATGAGGGTTTTTATGTAAAATAAATTAAGTTGAATGACTGTGTATAAATATCAAGTTGAAATAAGAGCTTAAGCATAAAGTGCTAATGCCTTTTTGCTAATTCCTCATCATTAGCATAAAGTTGAAATATTTGAAGTCTATTTCATAAATAACTCTTTTTTGCCGTTGAGGGTGACAAGCGTCACCTATGAATTTGGCCACTTGTTCGCACCACCTTGGTTGAAACTGGTATTATATAGCGGTATCGATAATAAACCCAATGTATTTCTTTTGCACATTTTATGGGCCGAAAAGTTGTTATTTTGGACTTAACCCGTGCAAAATTCACATTATCGTTTGATATATGTTATTGGACATTAGTGAAATTTTATTGTAATCAAATAAATAATTATAAATTTTCCAATTAATTTGAAATTATATTTGTATGTGTAACAGGATGAATTCCAGTTACTAGTTGATAATATTAAAACATGAGAATAACCTGCAATCCATGTATGCAATTAAACTTATTTGTTGGTTAAGGTGAATGTGCACCATTTACTAGTTGGTGATTTAGCTTGCAAATTAACTCAATTTATGGGTACCAAGGTGAGAAATTCGGATTCTACACTCGTTACTTACATAAGTTGGAGAATGGCGAATTTTGACCTTTTTTTTGGAGACACGGCCCTGATCGGTAGAATAAAGCCATAAAGCCCATGTATTGATGGCTGGGATTGAAGGTGGGATTAAAGGATAGGAAAAGGAAATAGCAAGACCGGGTCAAAATATCATACAGGTCCCTCTACTTACCAAAAGGGATCAATTTGGTCCCCTACTACAAAAACTATCAAAGTGGTCCTTCTACTTACAATTTGGTGTCAATTGGGTCCCTCCGTGAATGAATAGTCAATTTTACTGACATGACACGTTAAATGCTGATGTGGCCTTACAGTGGAGCCCACTGTCAGTATTTTCCGAAATTAAAATTTTTTATCAGAAAAATGAAAAAAAAATAAATGGAAAAACATGTTTGCTTAAAACAAACAATTTTAAAAAATAAGAAAAAAGAAAATATTCCATGGTGATGAAACGAAATATGTAAACCAAACTGGCAGGAATTTTCACATTGATTATTGAATAAGGGACTATACATTTTAACAAAAGAAGAAAAGAAAACTTTGGAAAAAAAAAAAAAAAATGACCAAAGTTTCATAGACTACAAAAATCCAAGATACAAATAGTTAAATACAAAGGAAATTCCGTTCAACCTTTTGAAAAAATTGTACCCAGGTTATCCATTTGGCTTCCAAAGAGCTTCAACCTTTTTCTTTTATTCCTAAAATGAGAAACATATAAAGTTCATCACTTTGAAGATATGCAGAATGTATACCAGCCCAGGGTTGCCAAAGCTAAGTGGTAAACTTCCATGAGATCCAATTACAGCCATCACACCAACAAATGCATTATAGATGCTGATATTTACTGTAGAAGAAGGGGAAAGAAAAGAGACTTGTTACAGCTAAAACTTCAAATCATAAATTCCACATATGAATAAAGTTTCAGAATATTAAATAACTTTCAAAATTAGATAGCTTCTGTTCCCTCGGTTTCCATTTAATTGTTCATCAATGAGGTTATCTTCTTCTTCCAATAGATGGGTACTTTGATTTTGGGTTTGAAAAGGGGTTTCGGGTGGGATTTTTCCTTTGTGAACGGAAGGGCCATAGCAGAAAGCTTGGGTCTTGGTTAAGGTCTCGATGTAAAGAAGGGGACGAATGAAGGAAGAGAAAGATGAGGGGGGCAGCGTTGAATGGTGGTGGCACGGTGGCTCGGCAGAAAGGGAGTGGCGGCAGAGAAAGAATCAGTTAGGGTTAGGGGGAGGGGAAGAAGAAAAAAGGAAACAGGTATTTCTTTTTTCTTTTCCTTTTAATTTCGTTTTTTTAAAATATTATTTTTTATTTAAAAATTAAAATTACACATGTCTGCTGACGTGTCATTAGTTAACATGACACGTCAGCAAGACTTGACGGCTCCGTTTCGAACTGTTAACAATTGGATTTAATTGACATAGTTTTGCAAGTAGAGGGATTTAATTGACACCAAATTGTAAGTAGAGGTATCAATTTGACAGTTTTTGTAATAAGGGACCAAATTGATCCCTTCTTGTAAGTAGAGGGACCTGTACGGTATTTTGACCGCAAGACCGTCGCAAAGTTAAAGATAGAAAAGAGAGTAAAAACAAAAACGGTGGAAATAGAAATTAGATAGAAAAGAGAAAAAGAAAAAGGTAGGTAAGGTTAGGGTTTTTCAAAGTTTCGTAGACACGTGTCGGAAATGAAATTAAATTATGGAAGAGGGAAAAGTACGTTGAAAAACTAAGAGAACGAAAATAAGCCCTAAAAATTAAGGATTGGACCCAATGAAGAGGAGCCCAAAACAAAGAAAGAAGAGAGGCCCAAAGGAGGAGTGCAAAACAGGTTAAAATAATATTTTGGTTTTTCTTTGCAGATGATATTGAACCATGAACTTGGACATGATCAATTAACTTTGGTGGATGATAATGTCTTAGACTTAGAGATTATGATGTTTCTTTCTTTGGGCTTATGTCACGCCCTGATCCGGAAGTCGAGCACGGACAACCGCCGTGTCACCTTGAAACACGTGCCGGCCAGTCACGCACTCCAAAGCAACACAAAGCGTCAATACCAGATCAAAAACATGGAAAACATGAATTGAGTATAAATTTAAAATACTTAACCTTTCAAATCAGAGTAGATGTGGAATCGTCAAAACCGAAATAATAAAAGTATTTTAATAAATCGGAAACCAAGTCAAATCCAATTAGTGGGTTAGTAAACAAGAAACAAGACACAAGGAATGAGAATGAGTAGACACAATGCCAGTGGGACCCGTCATGTAGTGAGAAGTACCTCTATGAGCAGTGATAATAGCCTACGCCACCGACTTGACCGTCCAAGAATCCACTGAGTCCTAACTACCCTGAAAACACAACAAGAATTTGAGGGGGTGAGTACACAAATGTACCCAGTGAGTGAACCACCCTCAAAAGAGGACAAGAAGAGGGTGGGGTGCACTCACAACCAAAACAAGTAAGAAAATCAAGTTATAAATTCCTGGTTAGCAATAAAACAAGTCCAAGAAATCATTTATCATTTACAAAAAACAAATGGGCTGCTAATAAAACCTATCCAGAGTGACCTTCGCCCGAGTCAACCTCCGGAACCGTCAAGGGCATTTTTGTCATCATCCAATAATTACTAAAAAACATCATTTTTCTCTTTTTGTCCCAATAAGCCCGTTCCCCTAACGTTAGCTTGGGTCCCGTACTGCGTGGTGGCCGCAGCACACCCAATTTAACTCTCCCATGCACATGTCGAACCGGTAGATGAATAAATATATCGTGTCAGGCCTGGAGCTACGAACCATGTGGATCCAAAATAAAGTCATGGTCCGTTAAAACAAACACATCAGCGCTGGGTCGCGTCCGAGACGCTCCACCAACAAGCTATACGTACTCCTGGAGCTACATCCATAAGTCCCCGTATGCTTGAACAAGCTCTGTTTAAACAAAACCAGGTCATTTATTCTCCCAAAACATTTTATTAATCATTCATGTAAAAACAGTAATAAAACATTTCCTCAACGGGTTCTCCGTTGAGAATAACCCACTCACAGTTTAGGGGACTCGTATACCTCCCAAGGTGAATCCGCAGTGAGCCTAACTGGTGTCTCGATCAGCGCCTCGGCCGTCTGATTGAGAAGTGCACCAAACACAAGAAAACCGTTAAAACCAAACTCAGAGATTAAATTCATAAACCGAAGTAAAGCCAAGTTTATCAGTCTAAACCAGGATAATATACCAATATAAAACCGAGATAATAAACGAAAATACCAAATCGGTAAGATACAAAGGAATAAAATGACAAGAAGTATAGAACCCAGACCCACGGTCTAATATCGAGGAGTTAAACGTGTGTCTATATGTCTTACAGGGTTCTAATACGAGTTTCAAGGTTCGCAAATACTTCCACAGCTTATCTAATCAAAACCGGCATCTAGGGGCAATTTTACTCGATCAGGGGCAAATTTGTGATTTAGACATCTTAAGGCTGTTACGGTGATTCTCTAATCTTACATGTTCGATTAGTATGATTGGATAAGTCAAATCCTCTTCTAGGGGCAAAGTCGTAATTGTACCAATTCTAGGGTAAAATGGTAAATTCCTCATTATAGGGGTAAAATCGTAATTTTATCAATCAGGGGTAATATAGTAAATTTGTCCATCACGGGTATTTTGGTAATTCAAATGTTCTTAAAATACGATGATATTACTTACGAGCCGTAGTCCTTAATCCGGTTAGGTTGGATTCGGGATAATGACCTAAAATGAAATCTTAGTAATATTAAAGTTCTAAACTAACTCTATTTTCAACCAAAAATCTAATGTGACGATACTTTACAAAAATACTCATATCTAGCTCGATTCTCAAACAAATCAAATGAAACCACATCCATTAGAAATATGGTTCAATATACTTAAATTCACCCCTAGAGGGCCCTTATCAAATTTGCCTCCTAACCTATTCAAATCTCAAGTTGATTCCCAAACATTTTCAATGGCATGTTGTAACAAGAATCAACCATGCAGTCCCAATAATGGCTATTTTTCACTAATTTCCCTTTAGAATTTCAACTTGCTTTCTTCTACAAAGTTATAGAGGACTCCAAACCCTATAATTTAGGCTCAAGAATGACTCAATTTGGATTCTCTAAGACAAAGTTATGTCCTTCGAAAGAAGGCTGCCCGAAATGAATCTACACTCCCCTGTTTTTCATTTCCAGCAAGACGACACTTTGGGAAAATAGGCATAACTTCCACAATACACATCCCAATCAAGTGATTCCAAAACCATTAGAAAACTAACTCATTAGGCTAAAAATGATATTTATAAAGCCACTTCAAATTCGAGGTAAAACCATTTAAAATTCAACCCCCAAGTCAGATTTCCAAATTTGAACCTCAATTCTGCGGTACAGTATTCCGAGCCTTATAATTCAGAATCCAAACGTATTAGCAAAAACTTTCTAACCAAAGTTTGTTCCACATACAACTAACTACAAGACTGTTAATTTTCATAATTTTCCAATATCATTTACTACCTCAAACAGCCCCAAAACCGAAGCCCTTATATCACAATTCCTAATACCAAATTCTTGTTTACACTAATTCAAACTTCTCAACCCAATAATCAACATGATGCTCATCAAAAACTAAGCACCCTAAATAACTCATCATCCATTTAAACTTAAGAAATTGCTTTAAACAAGTGAAAACTAAATTATATTCAAGAGAAGGAAACTACTTACACAAAAATGAAGGAACCATTAAAGCTTTCCCACTAACACCATAGCTCCTTCAAGTCCATCCTTACGAAATTCTTGAGGGTAGATGAAGAGATTGCAATGGGGCTTTGGTTTATAAGAGTTTGAGGATCATTGAATTGGCTTTTCATGTTAATTTGGGTGAGAATTTGCTCACTTTGGTGTAAAGAGAGAGAGCTTCATACCTTGTCTTCCATGAAGGTTTTACAAGAGTGAGAGAAAAGAAAAGGGAGGTGATGGTTGACATATAACTGGGGTGGGGGTGCCGTCCATCACCCCCATATTTCATTATCATTATTTATTTATTTATTTATTTCTTAAGATTTGGGAGAAATTGCCAACCTCTCCCCTTCACCTTTTATCACTTTTTCAAATTAGTCAATCAATTTCCTTTAATCCAATATCTTCCCTTTTGAATCAATTACGTCTCACTTCCTAATCTTCATATTCTTATTAATACTCAATTTTTTATTATATATTTTTATTTACAGTATTATAGCTTAGTTATGACAATTTAATGTATGCTACATGAAAAAAACATATTTGGATTAGAATAAATTGTTTTTAAAATGTGTTCGTGGATTAGAACATATTGTTTTGAATTTTATTTTTAATGTGAATGAGAATAAACATTTTTCACTTTCAATATGATGTTTTATTATTTTATTATATGTAATTAGATTAATTTATAAAATAATCCATATTTAAGAAATTTTATAAAAAAAATAAAACCCTTTACCTATGGTTCGACTATAACTATATCACAATGTGCAATTACTTTATACCAACGAACCTATGCTAGAATATTGAAATTCCGTTGGTATAGGGTTTTACAGGAAAATATAATATATTGACACTTCTGTCGCTATAGAAATCTACCAACGGCTAATGGCATTGGTATAGCCATAAACTATAAAATGGTATCAGAAACACCAAAAAAAAAAATGTCAGTACACGAAAAATGTCTATTCCAACAGTGCCCAAAACTAAGGCCATGGACTACATCACGACACCGACGCCGCTTTTACGGATGCCAAATTTGCCGTCAGAATAGGGATTTTTACCATTGGTATAAGTGTTTTGGACTATACCACAGGATTTTGATTTTTACTAACGGTTTCCTACTGTTAGTAATTGGCAGTTGTTTGTAGTATCCCCACCCAATTTGTGTGTTCCATTTTGTGTCGCATCCATCAAATCATGCAAATACATATAAGCATACACTTTTTTTATGATAAACATTATATATCAACAAAGATGCAAATATATAAAAGGCAAAGAATGTGAGAAGATTTTGAAATTACCACAATTTATTTTAATTTAATACAATAAATCAAAGAATAATGAACCCTGTAGGTGATATCACTAATAACCCAACAAAAGTTCAACCCAACCATAATATTGAAACAATTTTCATAGAATAAAAATGGATAAAAAAAACATTAGTCACTTCATCAATTTGCCTTTCTACAATCGACACGAATTTGTCCTTGCTTTCTGGTCAAAGGCTTATGTTTCCTATCTTGATCATAGAGTTAGCAAAATCCACCCAAAAAACTTCAGGATGCAAGCTATAAGTCTTGATAAGTTTATTAGTTGAGCCACCATTGAAAAGTGTCTGATCTGAGGTGAGAAGTCCCTTCTGCTTCACCAAGCTTTGGAAGTAGGCAGTGTCAAAGCATGCAGGGGTTAGGTCAAAAGGAGCCAAGTTAGCGTTTCCTTCGGCGACTGGGCAAGTTGCTCTATGTTCTTTTGCAAAGGCAGAGTCAATATTTGCTGCGTTGTAAATTCTATTTCTAAAAAATACCACATTGTGACAACTCAATGGTGTGGGCACCAGAGAGAGCAACAAGATCTTTTTGGTTTAGCCCTTGATTCTTGAAGTTTTCAATCAATGCAAAGAGATCCATGGTTGCCGATGGAAGTACACTATCGGCTAGAGACCTATTCGCTATGGTTGAATCTCTCCTACCCAAACGGACCTTCCATGGTAGGCTTCCTAGTTGCAACCATTACAAATTTTTTTTTTCATTATAAATACTTATTATAAAATTTCAATTAAATTGATAGATCTTTTACAATGAAAATGAGTTGGAGTTTACCGCAACAACAGAATCACGAGTTGCAACAGCCAAGATATCTACACAAGAGATAATAGGGTGATCGAGCCAAAATTAACCCTATTTTTATGATCATTTTCCTATGCTTTTTGGTATTTTTAAGTGTGATTTAACCCTATTTTGTAAGTATTTGTGTTTTTAGGTCTTGAAGAGAAGAAAAGTGAAAACTTGATGTTTTTCACTAATTTTGGAGCTAATTTGATGACTTTTGTCACAAATATGGACTTAGCAATTTTGAGTGAAAATTTGGAGATTCGAAGTTCGTGATTCAAGACTTATTGAAGATAATTTGAAGATACGAAGACCATTGAACAATTATTTCAAGGAGCAAGAATTAAGGATATGCTTAAATCGCGAAGGATTGAAGATAAGACTTCTCCATAGCCTTGAAGACATGGACTTTTGAATATTTTATATGGGATAATAATCAGGCCATATGAGCCCACAATTGGAGTTAAAAATCCAATTGGTGCCGCACAAGCCCAAGAAATATTCAATTCCTGCAACCCTTTCCTATTTGGATTAGGATTCTGCGCAGTCTCAGTAAAATGACCATAACTTTCTGCTCAGACCTCCAAATAAGGCATGTCAGTAGGCGTTGGAAAGACGACTCTGAGATCTACAACTTTGCTTTGAAGCCCAAACCCCAGTTCTGCCACATTCAAGCCTGAAATTGCTGTCGAAGTTTCTAGACGAATCCAGAATTTTCTTGAAGACCAAAATTTACTCTAAGAAGACTTTTAATCCAACTTGGAGACCAAGTCAAGACCTATAAATACACACCTTATGTTAGCCCTAGAAAACACAATTCACAATTCTCTTCATCTACTTTTCTATTTTTCTCTTCTTCTAGTTTTTAAGTGAGGGTTTCGCGCTCTCTCTTTAAAGAGAGGGGTGCGATACCTTTGTAGCAGCCACGAGAGAATTTCGCCTCTTTGTTTTGTAAGTTTTCTTATGCCTCTCATGGATTTTTCCAAATCCATAAGTAGCTAAATTCTTAATACTTTTTGTCCTTTGGTGAATTCAATGAATTACTTATGGTGAGATTTGTGTGCTTATAATTTAATATTTATTCTTGGTTTGATAGTTTGCTAATCTCTGTTTTCTCTTATGATCTTGATGATTATTGATTTATGTGGCCACTAATGATGTAATTTGATGGATCTATAGTTAGATCAAGGTTAGAGAATTAATAACTCAAGTTTGATTATTGGTAACAAGTGGATAAAAAATTAATAATTCATCCATTGGGATTGGTAAACCTTATTTTTATTAAGTTTGGTTATACTTGTTATGTATGTGTGAATAATTGTGTTTAATGCTTTGTTCTTAACAATCTAATAAACCATGAGTTTGGCAATTAGTTGTTTTGAATAAAAGGGGTAATCTAAGCCGGAAAAAAGAAATTTCACCTAATATACATGTTAGGATTTTCCCTAGACCAATTATCTAATTGAGAATAAAATATTAAATTCATCTTTTAAATCAAGGATTCATAGTCAAATTGATTGATTTCTACCATTGGAGAAGAAATATGCTTTCTTATAATTGTTTCCTTTATTAATTTCCATAGTTTAGATTTAATTTAGTTTGCTTTATTTTTAGTTTGATTGTTTTTCTTTATAATTGCTATTTTTAATCCCCTGTTTTTGAGTGATTCTTAGAGAGGATTTAATCTTTGGATAAGTCTATTCCCGTTCTCTGTGGGATTCGACCCCTGCTTGCCCTATCTACTTAGTTAGAAAACTGTGGGGATTATTTTGTGATTTGCTAACGACCGATCACAATTTTGGCGTCATTACCGGGGAAGAAAGGAAAAAAGATTAAAGATTTAATAATCTCAAGATTTTTCTCTTAGTTTTGCTGTTAAAAAAAAAAGAAAAAAAATCTTTCTTATTTATGCATTAAAAGAAATTCTCTTATTTTTCTGTTTTTAGTTTAAATTTTTGTTTAAAAACTTTTACTACTAATTTTCTTTTAAGTTTTTGTTTTTCTAGAAAAAGAACCAATGGAGCAATCACTTTCGTTAAGGGAGCTGAATTTCAACTGTGAAGTGCCGCCCCTCTGCATTGAGTATCCAGCAATGGATATGTCCTAAAAACTAAAGCCATGAGTGAGCCGTATGTTGCCAATTTTTCAAGGAGAATTATATGAGAATCCTCACGAGCACTTACAAAGTTTCTTTATCAAATGCGCTACGATCACTGGGATGCCCGAAGAGCAAGCAAAGCTTCGAACCTTTCCAACCAGTTTGGAGGGAAAAGCAAGAGATTGGTTCGTAAGTCTGCCAACAAAATCCATAACTTCTTGGAAAGAGTTAGAGACAATGTTTTTGAACAAATAATTTCCAGAAGCAAAACGAGCTGATGTCAGAAGAAAAATCAACACTTGTCAACAGTTACCTAGCGAAAAGTGTGTCGAAACGTTCGGGTCCGGGGTACCCTGCCGAAACGACTGGAAAAGAGGAGTCTCCACTAATCTTTTTTCTAGGTGTGATTAGCCACCTATTCGATTATTAAGTCTAATATTAACTTAAGCTTGGCGAAGGTAATACTATACCTAATACAGTCTGCTTAGCCAGAGTCTATGGGTTCGGGAGTCGGTTACGCTCGGGAAAGGATTAGCACCCCCGAGACGCCCGTCAAACGACGGTACCTCTAGTCTAAACTAAATCTAATGGGTTTAACACTAAACGATTGCTTCTATCTTTGATTATTATCAGAAAAGGATTATAAAAGAAAATAAAATCATTTTTTAAACAAATGTCGAGAATTCGAGGAATATGACTGTACGACTGTCGATCAATTCTATTTCGATTCTCTTTCATTGTTTGTTCTCTTGTTGACTCTTCCGCACCGGGAAGAAATTTTGAAAATGCTGCGTCCAAACCTTTTATTTTTGTTCTTAAAGTCTTTTACTTTGCTTTGAAAACTTCCACTTTAGTCTCCCTAAAAATGGTGTGAAAATCCTCTTTTCTTATTGTTTTGGAAAACCTTTTCCATCTTTTATTGATCTTCTAACCTTGTGACCAAATCTGATTTGAATTTGAAAAGTTCTGTTTAAATCTTAAAAGCTCTTGATTACCAATTTTAATTTCTTTGAAAACTGAATAAGAGAACATCGACTTTTCAAAATGCTTTTGAAGAAAAGAAAATTCTTTTTGTATTTTCTTAATTGTATTTAATCCTAAAGGGAAGAGAATGAATGCAGATGATGCATGAACTGGTATACTTTAATTTATTTGATCAGTAAGCAGCAGTATAATTGAAATTAACCCGAGACCCTTCCCATGCATTATGAGGGTATCTCGGGGATAATCCAATCTCGGAGCGGGGACCAAGAGTTCGTACCCGAGTACATTTACTTGGAACCCACCCATCATCGTAAAAGACAGTTGCATACTGATTTTATTTAGCTAACTCGCATGAATGACAATTAAAATGCATGAAAGATCATTTTTTTTAATTACATGCATTAACACAAGTCTACCCATAGTCAACTCCATAAACCCTTCCCACGCATTATGGGGATATTTACGGAAGAGACCGGTCTATAAAGAACTCCCAGAAATTCATACCCGATTACATTTATCTGAAAGGTCCTTCATCTCGGCAAAAGACGAATGTTAAAGCATTAAGAACATAGCAAGGTGACATATAACATGTACTTCATGAATGCGTATGATTGAGTTATACTTTACCACTACACTAATTACTAAATTATTACAAATCCCAAGGACTTAATTAAGCTGATAACCTAAAAAACAAATGACTTAAAGAAATGTAAACCTAAGGGTCAAATTGGACAAACTGGGGACATTTCTGCACATAAAAGAAACGACCAGCAAAGTTCTGGGATCAAATAGCATAAATTAAATATCAATAATATGAATCAAACACCCAATTGCATAACTCTAGCATCAAATTCTAAAATCAGGGACCAAATTGAATCAAATAGTAAATAAAATCTTAAATCAGGGACTAGAACAAACGCGGAGGCAAATAATAGTCTTTATCTGAACAAGAAAACAAATTATTATACTTATGTGAACTAATTGACAATAGGATGAACTAACAAATAGACAAAGCCCAAATAGAATGACCCAATAATTAACTTACATATTCAAGCAAGACCTAAATAAAGCCCAAATTTATAAAAGACATAAGAAGCCCAAGTTAAAGATCATACCAAATGGGCTGATGAAGAAAATGGGCCAAACCAGATACTAGGGTGGATTTGGGTTTGGGCTGGACCAAGTGGAAACGGGCCGGGTTATAGTCTGAAATGGCACCGTTTGATGTAAAATACTCCTTTTTCTTTTCTTCTTCTTCCTTCTCCCCTAACCGAACCCTAGCTTTATTTTATTCAAACCAGCACCGTCCCTTGGCCCTTCGCCACTGCCTCTCCCTTACTTCTCAGTCTCGCCACCGTCGAGTCTTCCTCCACCAGTGACTCCTTTCTCCATCCTTTCTCTTTCAGCCATTCTCCTTCCCTTCTATTTTCTCTTCCTTCTTCCCTGCGAACCTTCTTTCACTCTAAATAGCACTGTCGCCGACTCCAAAGGCTCAGGCCACCGCTTCGTTGTTTCCCATGAACCTGAGCCTATAACTCATCTCCGACGAACCCTTTCCACTCCTCTTTTCCTTTTCTTTTACCTTCTTTGTTCTCCTCTCAAACCTGCAACAACGGAAAACCGAAAATGATCTTGGCTCGAAGCCTAAGGTCCACATTCTCGGCGGCCCGTTTCCAACTTAAACTAATCCCTTTCTTCTATACTCCCAAACCCCCAAAACAATTTGTACAAATGAAGCTCCTAATTTAATAATACCCAAATCGGACAAACTCTAACCCCAAAGAACTCCCTCAAAAAAAATATTGTCTCAAACTCTGATGGAAAGTAAAAGACTGAGGCAAACAAGCCTCCGATGACTCATGATTTCAACAGAATCTACAAAAGGTACCAATTCTATTTGTTTGATCTATTTTGTTTAATTTCTGTGTGTGTTATTGAACCCAAAAAAAAATGAGAGAGTTCGTTGCTTAGAGAGAAACTTCAGGGTTTTTTTTTTATGAGAGAGTGCCGTGTGTGAGAGAAGGAAGAGAGTTCAGAGAGTTTTTTTTTAGTGTGAGTGTTCAGGGGAGAGTGCCTCTGAATTGCTGTGTGCCTTGAGAGGAAAGATGATAGTTTTTAGTTAGAGAGAGATCCGAATCCAATTTGTGTATCTGTATTTGAATGAGAGATTTCTTCCCTTGACCCGAATTCATCTCCCCTCCCCTTTTGCTAGCTGTATTTTCCTTCTTATCCTCCCCCATTTCATTTATGTTTTTCTTTCTTTTCTTAGCTAACCAATTTTTGTCTCTTGTGCAGCTTTGAAGATAACGATGAATGGTGAGCTGGCATTGGATCCTATCAGGAAAATTTTCCATCTCTCTTTGTAACTGAATGCAATTGGAAAATTTGCTTGATGAAATTTGTTGACTTCCTCACTGTGTTTGAGCAAATGTGGCTTGACTTACTATTTTCCTGGTCATTTGGGCTTTAACTGCTGTCTTTTGTTGTTTGCCAATTCAAACTTATGCTCTGCTTTTGACTAAATCGAAAATAAAAATGAGTGCCAAATAAATATCAAACCATGCTATGTTGATATGTTCTGTTGTGCTCATATAGTACTGAATTTCTGCTGGATAGTGAGTCTGTTGTTTGCTTAAATTTGCCATGCAACTGCTCTCATGATTGAGGAATATGATCTACTAAAACACTGCTGCATTGTTTCCAATTATCCTTGATTAGAATCTGTCTTGTGATTGGCTTTGCATAAATCTGACTATTCTGCACTGTATTGTTTCCACATTGGTTTAATTCCCTTAAAACTAGCAAATGCTCATTTGATCTTCAAAAGTAAGTTTGCTGCCATCAAGTAATTATGTGAGTTTCATGTGTTGCTGCCAGTTTGAATCCATGTTCTAGTTTGCATAATTGCTTGATTGTGCCTGGAATGTTATACTGATTGTAAACCTGCATGAAATGTTAAAATGCAGTATGGTAGTGTTTAGCTCTTTTATGCTTCTTGGTGCTTTCTTGAACTCCCCTATCTTAAAGAAAAATGTTACAATCTTGCAGAAAAAGGCTTGCTCTGAATTGATGTTGGTCCTTATTGCCTGATTTGCATTCCAGGTTCCATCACCATTTCTTGGGCCTTCCTTGAATCCGAAATAGAGAAGCTCGAGCTGGAAGATAAGGCAAAGAACAAATGAGGCTAGAAAGAATAACCCCAAGGCATTCTTATGCAACGTATACTTTTGTGTCAAGCTTTTGTATTTGTAAGAGCAAACCCATTTTGATTCTGTAAAGAGAAAATGCCCCTTTCATTGTAATGTGGGACAGTGTAATTTTCTTTTCCATGTCCATTGCGTGTAGCATATCACAATCTAGACATCAATGCCAATGCAAGCCTAAAGGAAGTTAAATGCTCATCTAAAGGAAATGCCATCTTAATGTGAATAAACCAAAAAGCAAATGAAAAATATCTCTTTTTTTGTTTCCCGAATGCAATTAAATTACATAACAGAGACATGCTAAATATTAAAATGAGAAATCTTTTTTTAGTTTTGTTTTTTAAATCTTGAATGCCAATGATAACTAAATACTAAGTTAAAAAGACATACTAAACCAATTATTCTACCATAGGCTAAATATGAACTATCACTTAATAAAATGACCAGAATGTCTCTAAATATGCAAATGACCAGAATGCCCTTGGTGTTAAAATGACCAAAATGCCCCCTATGTGACCCTAATGCCAATAAAAAGTAAAATGATTTAAATCGAAGGATACAAGACAAAAATGGGTGTCTACAAAGTGACATCAATATTGGGAGAGGTACAACAAGATCTGTGCAAGTTGCCCATACCACAACCTTAATGAAGCACTCTTGATTCAGAATTCTTACGATGGGCTTTTCTACGAAGATCGAATTTATATTGATGCCGCCGGTGGAGGAAACCTGACACTCAAGACCCCTGAAGAAGCAAGGAAACTACTCAACACCATGGTAGAAAACATCTCTTAATTCAGCACACCAGAAGTCGACACAATAAAAGATTCAGAGATATCAGAACTTCACAAGGAGTTAAAGGAAGTGTCTAATCAATGTGCAACCATGACAAAGATGTTTATGCAACTTATATCAGGACAATTGGCAAATCAAACACCCATGGGTGTAGCTGAAGGCAGTTTTCATCATAATGAATATGCAAAAGGGATGGGATCACTAGGGAATCAACCCTCTCTTATGCATTTACTATCACCACCATCTGTACATGTTTTCCCTACGAAGACACCCCCAGTTGATGTATCCACTGAGCAAGTGCCAAGGGACATGGAGATTTCTACCAGAAGCAAGGAAAACCTAGCCAAGAACAAGGAGGATTAATCTTTTTCATCAAGAAAAGCCTCTCAACGCTTTGTAACAAGAGAAGGGAGATTCAAGGAGATGAAAATAATGGAGACCATTCAACGTCCACCACCGTTTCCTCAAAGGTTTACAAATCAACTCGATCCATTTCGAAAAATGGAGGTAAACATTCCTTTAATTGATGCAATTAAGGAAGTTCCTAACGGACGATGAAAGCACGTTGACTTGGTAGAGACTACACAAAGACATCAAGAGCCAGAGATTGAAGCGACACTGTCATGGGAAAAACCTATCCATTCTGAATTAATTAAGATTGAAGGTGAATTTCATGATGTTGCTGACATCACAATCGTGAAGGAATTAGAAGGAGTGTCAAGAGAAACAAGGGATGGTTTGGAACCATATGAACTTGATTTGCAAGACTCCTTTCAATTTTTCTTCAATGATAACGATGATGAGCCATGCAAAGTCTGCGTCCCTGCTTTACGAAAAGAGGTTCACAAGATTGAGCAAGAAGAACCAAAAGCACTGAAAGAAGATATCAAGATGGACATCCTTCCACCTTCTCCTCCAAGACTTGCCAAGCCTAAAGACGAGCCACCAAACGATGAGCAACTCGGACATCTTGAGCCAAAAGACACAAGTGTGCAAGATTTGGTTGATAACCAACTTTTGGAACATGAAGATCAAGATTTCTTAGGAATCAACAAGCTTTTTGAGTATGAATGCTTTGGAGAGATCAAACACGAGGAATGGATATCTATGTATGAATTCTTCTCTGAGGATAAACAATTTCACCAAGACGAGGACACTTTTCAAAGGCAAGATAGGAGTAATGCTAATCAAGAATGTCGAAAGCATCCATTGCATCAACCTCTCACGACAACAAAGCTGGCATTGTCATTCCTAACCATTCATGGAGTCGCCCTCAGCAAAATTGGTGATTTCTTTCCTTATCTCTTCTTTTATTTTTTTTATATTTTTGTGCTCATATTCTTCCAATCTCATCATATTTGCTTTTTGCTTTGGCGTAGTATGATCCACCCTAACAAAGGGAGATAGAGGAGGCGTTGCTTGGGAGGCAACCCAAGAATTTACTAACATTTTACTTTCTCTTTAGTTTTGTTTTTCTTTTTCTTTTTAGGATTTCTTATTGAGGAAACAAGGCGAGCAAACGGAGCTTACGTTCTTGGAGATTGCAAGAAGAAAATGAATGGAGCCTATGTTTGGAAATAAAGAAGCTTTCTTAAACTCATCTCCATTTACTTTTTCTTTGCATTGCTTTAATTGATTAATGCTTTGATTGCCTGCCTATGTCTTGATTTGAATCTTATTTGTTATTTTCTATGGTTTAATTTGGATTTTAATTATGACTTATACGCTATAATTGTTATGATTGATGCTATGATTTGCTTGAATTCTTGATTGGGTCGACACTATCTTTGTGAGTCAAGTCTTTCATTAGCACATTAATCTATTTTTAAACCACACTTTTTACACATTTGCATTCACATGATTTTTCCAAAAACTTCAAATTTTTTATTTTTTGTTAAAATTCATACATTGAGGACAATGTGTCTTTTAAGTGTGGGGGAGAGAGTCTGCATGCATAGATCCATGCCATGAATTTTTTTGAAAATTTTGAAAATTTTATGCATATATTAAGCAATTAATTTGATTATGATTGATGAATGCTTAGAATTTTTAAGAATACTTTATTCATTGATTGATTTTTAGCATGTCATCTTATTTCTTAGAATTAGGTATAATTAGAGTCTATGATATGAGATTATTCATTTATTGCTTCTATAATTATCTATTTCTAGATATTGTGTTTAATCTTGTTGAAATTACAATTATGAAAATATGTTATGGATATGTCAAGAACAAGTGTGGGGGACTACTTATATAAAGGGTAGTTAAAAAAATATTTTTATAAAAAAAAGTGTTTTCATGATAGAGGAGAAGAGGTATTTTTGATCTTTCCACTGTCACTCTTTATAAAAAAAACAGGCGTTAGTAACCCTGAAAGAGATTAAAGACATAAAATTGCGGAAGTATTGTCCCTCTAGAAAAAAAAAAGAGTTTTGGTAACCTCAAAATAAAAAGAGAAGGGAGTTAGTAACCCCAAATCATGAACACTTCAAGGTTAGTAACCTTATTTTCTAAAAAAAAAATTACCTTTAAAAATCTAATATAACCCACGAAAACTCTTGATTTGTATCCATGATATTACTTTCTTTTGAAGTAATGGAGATAAAGATGAATATACAAGTTTTTGTAAAGAAGTAGTTATAATATGTGAGGAATGATGAGTGATTAGAACTACTTTAATTATGATTACTTAAGAATAAAGATGCTTGCTATTTCTTGATCTTTTGAATTGAGTGCTCTTATTATTCTTTGTTATTCTGATTTCATGATTGCATTGATACTTGATATGTGTATGCATTCAAAATTGATTTTTAGAAAAGAATTGTTTTTATTTAGTTTTTGTTTTCTTAGTTTTCATGCATTAATTTGCTAGAGACTAGAAAAGGCTTAGTTTGGGGGAAATTATGATCGAGTCAAAATTAATCCTATTTTTATGATCATTTTCCTATGCTTTTTGGTACTCTTATGTGTGATTTAACCCAATTTTATAGGTATTTGTGTTTTTAGGTGTTGAAGAGAAGAAAAGTGGAAACTTGATGTTTTTCACCAATTTTTGAGCTAATTTGATGACTTTTGTCACAAATATGGACTTAGCAATAATTAGTGAAGATTTGGCGATTTGAATTTCGTGATTGAAGACTTATTGAAGATAATTTGAAGATATGAAGACCATTAAAGAATTATTTCAAGGAGCAAGAATTGAGGATTGAGCTTAAATCGCGAAGGATTGAAGATGATGCTTCTCCATAGCCTTGAAGACAAGGACTTTTGAATTTTTTTTATATGGATAATAATCAGCCCATATGAGCCCATAATTGGAGTTAAAAATCCAATTGGTGCCGCACAAGCCCAAGAAATATTCAATTCCCGCAACCCTTTTCTATTTGAATTTGGATTCTGCGCAGTCTCGGTAAAAAAGACATAACTTTCTGTCCAGACCTCCAAATAAGGCGTGTAAGTAGGCGTTGGAAAGAGAACTCCGAGATTTACAACTTTGCCTTAAAGTCAAAAGCCCAGTTCTGCCAACTTCAAGCCCGAAATTGGTGTCGAAGGTTCTGCACGAATCCAGAATTTACCTGAAGACCAAATCTTACTCTAAGAAGACTTTTAATCCAACTTGGAGACCAAGTCAAGACCAATAAACCGCCATAGACTCTTCCACTATAAATACTCACCTTATGTTAGCCCTAGAAAACACAATTCACAATTCTCTTCATCTATTTTTCTCTTAATCTAGTTTTTAAGTGAGGGTTTCATCCCCTCTCTTTGAAGAGAGGGGTGCGATACCTTTGTAGCAGCCAAGGGAGGATTTCGCCTCTTTGTTTTGTAAGTTTCTTATGCTTCTCATGGATTTGGAAAAATTCATGAGTAGCTAAATTCTTAATAGTTCTTATGCTTTGGTGAATTCAATTAATTACTTATGGTGAGATTTGTGTGCTTATAATTTAATGTTTGTTCTTGGTTTGATAGTTTGTTAATCTCTGTTTATTTTATGATCTTGATGATTATTGATTTATGTGGCCACTAATGATGTAATTTTATGGATCTAGAGTTATATCAAGATTAGAGAATTAATAACTCAAGTTTGATTATTGGTAACAAGTGGATATAAAATTAATAATTCATCCAATGGGATTGGTAAACCTTATTTTTAATAAGTTTGGTTATACTTGTTATGCATGTGTGAATAATCGTGCTTAATACTTTGTTCTTAACAATCTAATAAACCATGAGTTTGGCATTTAGTTGTTTTGAATAAAAGGGGTAATCTAAGCCGGAAAAGAGAAATTTTACCTAATATACATGTTAGACCAATTATCTAATTGAGAATAAAATATTAAATTCATCTTTTAAATCAAGCCTCCATAGTTAAATTTATTGATTTGTACCATTGGAGAAGAAGTTTGCTTTATTATAATTGTTTCCGTTATTAATTGCCATAGTTTAGATTTAATTTAGTTTGCATTATTTTTAGTTTGATTTCCTTTCTTTATAATTGCTATTTTTAATCCCCTGTTTTTGAGTGATTCTGTCACGCCCCGAACCCAAGGCTCGAAAAATAATAACGCCACACACTCATAAAGTGAAACTCATGAGCATGTAAGGCTAACATACAATCCAACAAGTTCAAAAGTCTAAAATCTTTAAAACCTCTTAAACCAAAATTGATCTTACAATCCCAATAATAAACGATAAACAATAGCGGAAGCAGTTCAATAACATAAATAAAATTCAATATCTAATTCAATCGTCCTAGTGCACTCTCCCAAATACACCACAATGCTCAATCGTCATCACCTAAAATATATAAACCACATAATGAGCTAAAGAACCAAGTAAGTAACAAAACCTAACTAGCTGGATCAAGCATTTAAAACCATTTTCTCAAAAATCACAATCTTTAGCAAAACAATAATTTACAACCAATTTCTCAATCACGATCAACAATTAAAAACATTTCAATAGAGTTCTTATCAGGCTGCCACGATACACGATATCACGATACACAATGTTTCAACCGTACGGTAATAGATTCCCGGAACCACCATCAGTTTAACCCCTTGAGGCACGGGTCCACTATGCAGCCATCAAAGTCCCCAAAACCAATTTTCACAATCTCAAATCAATTTCACAATACCACAATTCCAAATCATTTTACCTTTCATGCTTGACCCATTTTACGAAACCATTTCAATAGTTCAAAAACAATAAACCATCAATTATAGCAAAACAATTATAAAACAATTTAAAACCAATCATTTTGAAAATAACCAGAAAGGTTCGGAAACTTACCTGATTAGTAAGACAATCACAACAGAAAGCGCACAGCACGATAAACACAATAATGATCCAAACAATTTATAACTATTCGTTAGAAACAACAAATATACACAACAATTATGCATGTTCGATCTACCCTTCAACCAATCCTAAACAACATTGGCGAACCGCTGAAAATTACTTTTCAAAATATTTAGAAAACACATACACGGAATTTTGCACATTTAACCCACTTTTACTATCTAAAATAATCATTGAAAATAGGTTTCGAAATTTAAAGAGTGGAACTCCATTTTGAAAACATAAAAATAACACTATTAGTAATATATAGTTTTCACCAAAATTTCAGAATCTAACTCTTTAAAATTAAGCCACACTCTCCCAATCCTTTTTCCGAAAAGAATAATTTATGTAAAAAGACCTAGAGTTGAACTACACTCTCCGATTCAATTTCTGGCTGAGAGTGGCCATCGCCAGTTATTGTTCATCTTCTTCATGAACAAATCTGGAAATTCCAGATTCGTCCCACCGACCAAGCATCTTTGGAGCTTCGATTCTCTCTCCTCAAAACACCTATGGAGGTATGAAAGGTACCAATGGATAGATCTTACATCATACTACAATTCCCCCATAAGTTTGGCCTCTAAAGGCCTCCGGTTTGCCGGATTCCGGCAAGGAAAGTAGGCCCACCGATCACAATTTTAAACTTAGGGTTCTTAACTTAAAATTGCCATAACTTTTGATGTACCCAACCAAATTGAGTGATTCCAAGTTCTATGAACTCCTAATGATTAAAGGAATCTACTGATACCAATTTGGTGGCCAGAGCCTCGTCCGTCGGCGGCCGGTGGCCGGAACCCTCTCTCTTTCAAACCAAAACCCTCCCTAACGCATGCTTACAAGGTGAAAACATTAAGAAGTTGTTAAAACTAACCTCTTAGCACGAAAATATGATGGAAAAGTGATGAAATTAGCCTTCAAAACTCTTTGGTCGTTTTCCTTCTTCTCCCAATTTGTCTAACACTAGTTTTGAAAAGAAGTATATATATTATTAGACCAAACTATGCTTTGTAGGTTAAGTAGTCACTTAATGGGTTTTTAACCCATAAGTTAAGATATATTTGGGCCAAAAATAATATATAAGATATCTTGGGCTGGGGTCTCATATCCTTCCCCCTAAAAAGAAGTTTAGTCCTCTAAACTTTACGTACCATTGGTCTCAAATAGTTCAGGATACTTCTCTTTGATCTCCGATTCTAGTTCCCAGGTAGCCTCTCTCTCTCTGAGTGGTTACGCCATTGCACGTTCACGTATGGAATGGTCCGCCTTCTCAAAACTTGCTCCTTATGATCAACTATCTTAATTGGTTGTTTATCGTAAGATAAGTTCTCCCTAAGTGGTAAAGGTGCCAATTCAATCACATGGTTAGGATCAGGAGTAAACTTTCTCAACACCGACACGTGGAACACATTATGCACACCAGACAATGATGGAGGCAAAGCTAGCTGGTAGGCTACTTCTCCAACTTTCTCCAAGATCTCAAAAGGGCCAATAAATCTAGGGCTTAACTTCCCACGTACTCCAAATCTCATCACTCCCTTGGTTGGTGAAACTTTCAAGAATACATGATCTCCAACATCAAACTCCAATGTCCTTTGTCTATTATCTACATAACTCTTTTGTCGACTTTGAGCAATTCGGAGACGTTCTCTGATCTATTGAATCTTGTCAACCGTTTGTTGTGACAATTTTTGGGCCCAAAAGCTTTCTTTCACCTACTTCATCCCAACACACGGGCGATCTACACTTCCTCCTATACAAAGCTTCATATGGAGCCATCCCAAGCACCCTTCATATCAATGGTACATGCCCTCAACATATCTTCAAGAATCTGAATGGTTCCCTCTGATTGCCCATCGGTTTGGGGATCAAAAGCAGTGCTAAAGTTCAACTTCGTACCTAAGGCCTTATGAAGACTTCCCCAAAACTCAGCCACAAATCTCGAATCGCGATCAGAAACAATTGACACAGGCACTCCATGCAACCTAACAATTTCTCAAACATACAAAGTAGCTAACTTCTCCAATGAATAACCAACCTTCAAAGCTATGAAGTGAGCAGACTTTGTTAATCTATCAACAATCACCCATACTGACTCATGGCCTCGAAGTGATCTGCGTAACCAAGAAACAAAATCCATCGTGATGTGCTCCCACTTCCATTCCGGTATTGGAAGCGGCTGCAACTGTCCAACTAGCCTCTGATGTTCCACCTTCACCTGTTGGCATACAATGCATTGTGCTACAAACTCACCAATCTCACTCTTCATGTTGTTCCACCAGTAAGTCTCCTTCAAATCCCCATAAATCTTAGTCCCACCAGGATGCACAGTATAACCAGAATAATGTGCTTCATCCAAAATCACTTTCTTTATTTCTACATCATTAGGAACACATAACCTATCACCAAATCCCAAAGAACCATCATCATGGATTCTAAAATCAGACGGAGAACCTGTTTCAATATTCGCTCGGACCTTCTGAAGTGCTGAATCAACCAATTGCACTTTTTTAATCCTTTCAATCAACGTAGGTTGAACTCTCAAACTAGCCAACATCCCTTCAGAACCATGTTTCCTAACTCCATTCTCCATCCTCCTGAAATCATCCAAAATGGACCTTTGAGAAGTAAGGATAGCTGCAAGACTACCATGATTCTTTCTACTCAACGCATCAGCCACAACATTTGCCTTTCCTGAATGATAACTTATAGTTAAATCATAGTCTTTCAACAACTCCAACCATCTTCGTTGCCTCATTTTAATCTCCTTCTGGGTGAAGATATACTTCAAACTCTTATGATCAGTGAAAATCTCACAATTCTCACCATACAATTAATGCCTCCAAATTTTGAGAGCAAACACTACTACTGCAAGCTCCAGGTCATGTGTAGGATAATTCTGCTCATAAGGTTTAAGCTGCCTTAAAGCAGAAGCTACCACTTTTCCATTTTGCATTAAGACACAACCCAAACCTTTCTTTGAAGCATCATTATAGATAGTGAATCCTCCACTCCCATCAGGAACAGTCAAAACATTAGCCGAAGTGAGACTTTCCTTCAACTCTTTAAAACTTTTCTCACATTCATCAGTCCACTCGAACTTATCACTTTTTCTGGTCAATTTAGTCATCGGCACTGCAATGCTAGAAAATCCCTCCACAAACCTCCGATAGGAACCACCCAACCAAGGAAGCTTCTAACTTCAGTAGCATTTGTAGGTCGACTCCATTCTACAATTGCCTTCACCTTTTCAGGGTCTACTAAGATTCCATCCTTAAACACTACATGTTCAAGAAATGCCACACTATCCAACCAAAACTCACACTTCTTAAACTTAGCATACAACTTCTTTTCTCTGAGAATTTGCAATACTAACCTCAAATGCTCTTCATGCTCCTCCATCCTCTTAGAGTACACCAAGATATCATCTATAAAGACCACCACAAACTTGTCCAGATGATCCTTAAACACCCTATTCATCAAATCTATGAAAGCAGCTGGTGCATTAGTTAAATCAAATGGCATAACAAGAAACTCGTAATGCCCATACCTAGTTGGAAAAGCTGACTTAGGGACATCCTCTGCCTTAATCTTCAATTTGTGATAACCAGACCTAAAATCAATCTTAGAGAAAACTTGGGCTCCCTTTAATTGATCAAAAAGGTCACCAATACCCGGTAAAGGATATAGATTACGCACCATCACCTTATTCAACTCTCGATAGTCAATTCAAAGTCTCATGCTACCATCCTTCTTCTTCACAAACAAAATAGGAGCACCCCATGGAGAAACACTTGGTCGAATGAAACCCTTATCCAACAACTCTTGCAACTGCTCCTTTAGTTCTTTCATCTCAGTTGGAGCCATTCTATAAGGAGTTTTAGAAATAGGTGTAGTACCTGGAATTAAATCAATAGAAAACTCCACTTCTCTATCTGGTGGAAGACCAGGCAAGTGCTCCGGAAAGACATCAGAAAAGTCTTGTACAATAGGTATATTATTCAAACTAGGCAATTCACTATCAAGGTTGTTTTGGATAGAAACAAGAAAAGCTAAACATCCACTCTTCAACAAATGTCTAACTTGCAGCACAGAAACAATCCTAGGAGGAGATTTAGCAGGGCTACCAACAAAACTAAATTCATCAAGAGCAGGGATGCAAAAGTCTATCCTTTTCCTATGTCAATCTAAGACGGCATAATAGCTATCCAACTAATCTATTCCCAATATAACGTCAAATCCTTGCATAGCTAAGACAACTGAATCAGCAAGTAAACTCATTTTTGTAATATCAACATGACAACATAATGTTCATCCGAGCTCTCTGCAACGTTGGCGATACAAACCCATTCCGATTTTCGTATTTTTAGACGGCATAATACAATACATCACAAAATTCACAAACAATTTGATTATCAACCAATAAACCAATTATCACAAGCATAAGTATGCATATGCACTCCTATTCTACCCATTCCTCACTTATCACTAAATTTGCCCCTAGTAAGTCACGCCCCGAACCCAAGGCTCGAAAAATAACAACGCCACACACTCATAAAGTGAAACTCATGAGCATGTAAGGCTAACGTACAATCCAACAAGTTCAAAAGTCTAAAATCTTTAAAACCTCTTAAACCAAAATTGATCTTACAATCCCAATAATAAACGATAAACAATAGCGGAAGCGTTCAATAACATAAATAAAATTCAATATCTAATTCAATCGTCCTAGTGCACTCTCCCAAATGCACCCCAATACTCAATCGTCATCACCTGAAATATATAAACCAGATAATGAGCTAAAGAGCCAAGTAAGTAACAAAACCTAACTAGTTGGATCAAGCATTTAAAACCATTTTCTCAAAAATCACAATCTTTAGCAAAACAATAATTTACAACCAATTTCTCAATCACGATCAACAATTAAAAACATTTCAATAGAGTTCTTATCAGGCTGCCACGATACACGATATCACCATACACAATGTTTCAACCGTACGGTAATAGATTCCCGGAACCACTGATCGAGCCAAAAACAACCCTATTTTTATGGCTATTTTACTATGTTTTTGGATCAATTTATGCTTAAATATATGTTATTTTGTTAATATTTATGTTTTGAGTCTTTATGAGATGTGAAATTGATAATTTGATCATTTTCACTACTTTTGGAGCTATTTTGATGACTTTTTACACATATATGAGCAAAGTAATTTTCAGTATAGATTTGGAGATTCGAAGTTCGTGTTTGAAGACTTATTGAAGACAATTTGAATATTTGAAAACCATTGAAGAATAATTTCAAGAGCAAGAATTGAAGAATGGAGCTTTAATTGCGAATGATTGAAGACAAGCCATGAAGAAGCCTGGAAGCTAAGGAACTTTGGATATTTAATATGGGAAAAATACTCAGCCCATATAAATTATTAATTGGAATTAAAATCCCAATTAATGACTCCTATATTCAAGGAAATATCCAAAATCCCGTAGATTCCCGATTCTAGTCCTAACAGGATTAGGATTCCGGCGCAGTTTTGGTAGAAAAATCATAACTTTCTGCTCAGACCTCCATTTGAAGCCCATGATTACTCGTTCGAAAGATAACTCCGAGATCTACAACTTTCCTTTGAAGTCCAAGACCCAGTTTTGCCGTTTTCAAGTCCAAAAATTCCGTCGAAGTCCCTGTACGAAATCAGGATTTTTTTCAGGATCCTATTTTAACTTGGATTCTACTCTAGGATGACTTTTAATCTAACTTGGAGTCTAAGTTAGACCCAAAACCGACTTAGACCCCTTTCCAAGTTAGGTTTGGATTTTCTAGGATTATTTCCACTATAAATAGCCACCTTAGGTCTAGGTTTTTGATGTATGTAGATCTAGAGATTTTATTTTGAAGAATTGTTGAAGATTTGGAGGAGTTTGCCCTAGGAGCCGTCGCCCCCCTCTTCTTCCCATCCATAGATAAGTTTTTCTTCTTTTCTTTGGATGCTCACTCAATTCATGAGTGAGTAATCCTTTTCTTTTCTCCAATGTAGAATTTAATTGATCTCTTGACTTATATCATGGTGAGAATTTGTGCTTTTATATGAAAATTAATAGGGTATTTCTTAATATCTCTGCATGAATTCTATGTTGCTTGTTTTGATAGATTGAAGCTAGCACTTTCTTGATAAATTAAGTAGCATTAGCTAAATTAAATCTTGAAGGATCTTCGAATTTAATTGTTTGGTAGCAATTGGAAGCGAAGGATCTTCCTTCCAAGGGATTTAAGAATCTTTGACCAATTTTTAATTGCCCATTGTGCTTGTAAATTACTAGATCTTAATGCTTTATTCTTGAGTAATTATCACACTGGATCAAGAGATAATTATTTAAAGAATAAAAGGGATAATTCACACTGGATCAAGAGCTTTATCTAATTAAGGTAATTTAGGATTAAATTCCAAGCAAGCTATCCATTATTTTCTCAATCTTTAAATATCAATGATCCATGTTATTGTTGTCAAGAGGGATATTAATTCTATGTTGGAGGTTTCTTAATTATTTTCTCAATTTATCTTCTGCTTTCTGATTAATTGTTTTCTTTAATTTTCTTGATTGTTTTCTTAGATAATTTTAATTGCTAGATTGGTTTAACTTAATTTTACTCTCAAAATCTTCTTTATTTTATTTGTTTATTTTAAGAAAAAGAACAATAATCTCTCTCTGTGGGATCGATACCTACTTGCCCTAACTATCTTTAGTTAGTAATTGTTGGGATTTTTATTTTTATTATTTGCTGACGACCGATCAACCACCACCAGTTTAACCCCCTGAGGCACGGGTCCACTATGCAGCCATTAAAGTCCCCAAAACCAATTTTCACAATCTCAAATCAATTTCACAATACCACAATTCCAAATCATTTTACCTTTCATGCTTGACCCATTTTACGAAACCATTTCAATAGTTCAAAAACAATAAACCATCAATTATAGCAAAACAATTTAAAACCAATCATTTTGAAAATAACCAGAAAGGTTCGGAAACTTACCTGATTATCAAGACAATCACAACACAAAGCCCACAGCACGATAAACACAATAATGATCCTAACAATTTATAACTATTCGTTAGAAACAACAAATATACACAACAATTATGCATGTTCGATCTACCCTTCAACCAATCCTAAACAGCTTTGGCGGACCGCTGAAAATTATTTTCAAAATATTTAGAAAACACATACACGGAATTTTGCACATTTAACCCACTTTTTCTATCTAAAATAATCATTGAAAATAGGTTTCGAAATTTCAAGAGAGTGGAACTCCATTTCGAAAACATAAAAATAACACTGTTATTTATATATAATTTTCACCAAAATTTCAGAATATAACTCTTTAAAATTAAGCCACACTCTCCCAATCATTTTTCCAAAAATAATAATTTATATAAAATAATTTGTAATCTGAAAAATTATAGAAAAATTCCAGACAATCAGATATATTTTGTTGCAAAAATCCCCCAAATTTTACTTCAAAAAGACCTAGGGGTGAACTACACTCTCCGATTCAATTTCTGGCCAAGAGTGGGCATCGCCAGTTACTGTTCATCTTCGTCATGAACAAATATGGAAATTCAAAATTCGTCCCATCGACCAAGAATCTTTGGAGCTTCGATTCTCTCTCCCCAAAACACCTATCGAGGTATGAAAGGTACCAATGGACAAATCTTACATCATACTACAATTCCCCCATAAGTTTGGCCTCTAGAGACCTCCGATTTGCTGGATTCCGGCAAGGAAAGTAGGCCCACCGATCACAATTTTAAACTTAGGGTTCTTAACTTAAAATTGGCATAACTTTTGATATACCCAACCAAATTGAGTGATTCCAAGTTCTATGAATTCCTAATGATTAAAGGATTCTATTGATACCAATTTGGTGGCCAGAGGCTCGCCGGTAGGCGGCCGATGGCCGGAACTCTCTCTCTATCAAACCAAAACCCTCCATAATGCATGATTACAAGGTGAAAACATTAAGAAGTTGTTAAAACTAACCTCTTACCATGAAAATATGATGGAAAAGTGATGAAATTAGCCTTCAAAACTCTCTGGTCGTTTTCCTTCTTCTCCCAATTTGTCTAACCCTAGTTTTGAAAAGAAGTATATATATTATTAGACCAAACTATGCTTTGTAGGTTAAGTAGTCATTTAATTGGTTTTTAACCCATAAGTTAAGATATATTTGGACCCAAAATAATATATAAGATATCTTGGGTTGGGGTCTCAGATTCTTATGGAGGATATAATCTTTGGATAAGTCTATTCTCATTCTCTGTGGGATTCGACCCCTGCTTGTCCTATCTACTTCGTTAGGAAATTGTGGGGATTATTTTATGATTTGCTAACGACATCCACAAACTCTTTCAACTTTAGCTTTAATTTGATCCACCACTTCAAATCCTCTCAATGAGTTAAGATTGCCACGTGCATTTTTCTCAGTCTCAAATATAGAAGTAAAATTGAAAAGAAGTGAGCCATCACAACCATGGACGAAGCAATCATGGAAATGCAGACGAAGTAAAGAAGCTCCCATACGACGCTCTTTGTGGACAACAGCCTCCATGACTTTCCTGATCGTTGGCAAGGCTTGGGGACAAAAGTTATTACAGAAGTGTGAAGATAGGGAGAAGGCCGTTGTTGCAAGAGCTAACCAGCAGACAAAGGCATGAAGAAGCAAGTTTGTGTTGAAAGCCATGAGAATTAGTAACTGGAAAATAAATAGCACCTTGAATTTGCTTTAGTATTTGTTTTCGATTTGTGTGATTTCTTCTGTTTTGAGTACCAATATATATACACATAGCAAGAGGGAAGAATTTTAGTTGAATTAATTGTTAATATTGGAATGGTTCTTCATAGGAAGCTAGAGTGGACATTGTGGCAATACCACTTCTAATTTGATTGGCGAAAGGCTGCTGGATGCTGGATGCTGGATGCTAGCTGGTAACTGCCCTGCCTACCTATATTATTCTGTCATCCCTTCATGTCTTTCCTTCAAATACTATAATTGATATGAGATTCTTTATAGTTCATACAATCCGTTTATCAGCCAGCCATTAAAGTCATGATGGTCTTTTATACTTTATTTTTAAAGGATTTTGACAATTAGAAAATTGGTTCTCAAATTTGCTTTTTGCCTAGTGAAGACTATTAATTTGGCATGGCTTACTTAAAAAATTATAAGAAAAGGAAAGTGTAAACTTGCTAGCTAAGATGTTCAAGTGGAAGAACCATTCGTGGCTAGCTTGAGGGTCTAAGAAATTTGCTAAATCTATCAAATTTTAATGATTGAATAAATTCTTTTTCCATCCGCTAAGGAGAACCAAGATACATTATTATCTGACAAAAATATGGATGGAAATCACATGCCTCTGATCGGTCGTCAGCAATCATAAAAATAAAATCCCAACAAACTCCTAACTAAGTAGATAGGGTAAGTAGGGGTCGATCCCACAGAGAATGGTGCTAAACTTTATCCGAAAATTCAATCCTTAAAATCTCTCAAAAACAACACAGAAAGCAGAGGGTTTAGAATAACAATTAAGAAGAAAACAATTATACTAGAAAACAAAGCAGAGTAAATTAAATCTAAGTCTATGGCAGATAAGAAAGAAAACAATAATTAAGGGTATACTTCTTCACCAATGGTAGAAAATAATCAATTTAATTATGGGTCCTTGATTTAAAAGATAAATTCAATATTAAATTCTTGATGATAACTGGTACAGGGAAAACCCTAACATGCTATTTAGATAAGATTAGCCGTCAAGCCTTAAATTACCCCTTTTTCCTCCTAACTAATCGATTAGCCGACAAGTCTTAAAGATTTGCTAGGATTCAAAGCATTAAGATCAACTTTTATTAGTTCTTTCACACATGCTTAATAAATAAAACCATACAACAACCAGATAAATCTGATCACTGGCATGCAAACCCAATTAACCCGCCGTCAAGCGTGATTAACTTGCTACATACAATCAAACTCTTGCGTCAGCCTTGTTGTTTGATCTAGCCAACAATCTCTCAAATTACCTCTTTAGTGGCCACAATAAATCAATAAAGATCAAGATTGTAGAATTAAAACAGAATTTAACATGCTATCTATCAAGAATAAAATACCAAATTATAAGAACAAAAATCTCACCATATTTAATTGATTGAATTCACCAAAGGATCAGAAGTATTAAGAATTTAGCTACTCATGGATTCGGGAAAATCCATGAGCGGCATAAGAGTACTTACAAGACCTTGGAGGGGCGAAATCTCCTTGCAAAATAGCTAGGTATGTCGCACCCCTCTATGGCTAGAGAGGGTGGCGGCACCCTTGCCTAAAAAACTAGAAGAAAAGATCTAAAACTAATTGGTGTGTGTTGGTATGTGATTTGTGTTACAGGAGGTGGCTATTTATAGTGGAAATAACCCTAGGAATTCCAATCCTAACTAGGAAATAGGTCGAAGTCGGTTTTGAGTCTAACTTAGACTCCAAGTTAGATTAAAAGTCTTCCTAGAGTAGATTCCAAGTTAAAATAGGATCCTGAAAAAATCCT
The DNA here is from genome assembly GCA_001974825.2 of Corchorus olitorius. Lineage (NCBI taxonomy): Eukaryota > Viridiplantae > Streptophyta > Magnoliopsida > Malvales > Malvaceae > Corchorus > Corchorus olitorius. Next base: position 42,161 of record AWUE01014181.1, read on the forward strand.
GAATTCGAGCAGTGACTTCGACGGCATTTTTGGACTTGAACACAGCAGAACTGGGTCTTGGACTTCAAAGGAAAGTTGTAGATCTCGGAGTTAGCTTTCCAACAAGTACTTATAGGCTTCAAACGGAGATTTGAGCAGAAAGTTATGATTTCTCTACCAAAACTGCGCTGAATCCTAATCCTGTTGGGACTAGAATCGGGAATTTACGGGATTTGGATATTTCCTTGGATATAGGAGTTATTAATTGGGATTTTAATTCCAATTAATGATTTATATGGGCTGAGTATCTTCCCATATAAAATATCCAAAAATAACAAAGCTTGAAGGCTTATCCATGGCTTGTCTTCAATTAAGGCTCCAATCTTCAATTCTTGCTCTTGAAATAAATCTTCAAAAATCTTCAAGACTCTAAATTATCTTCAAATGGTCTTCAAACACGAACTTCGAATCTCCAAATCTATGCTCAAAATTGCTTTGCTAAAATCTGTGTAAAAAGTCATCAAAATATCTCCAAAAATAGTGAAAAATAACAATTTCTCATTTTCACATCACTCAAAGGCTCAAAACACAAATATTATCAAAATAGCATATATTTAAGCATAAATATGTCCAAAAACATAGTAAAATAGCCATAAAAATAGGGTCTAATTTAGCTCAATCATATTTCCCCCACACTAAATCTTTGCTAGTCCCTAGCATACTAGTGTAGAAAACTATGAAAATCACTAAACTTGGACACCTAAAAGACTCTATAATCCTAAACTAATGCAAATCAAAATTTTATTTTAATTAAAATTTTTCAAAAACTTTGAATGCATACACATATTAAGGATCAATGCAATTAAGAAATCAAAATAACAAAGAATCATAAGAGCACTTAATTCAAATGATCAACAAATAACAAGCGTCTTTATTCTTAAGTAACCATAATTAAAGTAGTTCTAATCACTTACCATTCATCACATCCTATAATTAATTCTTTCCATAGGCTTTATGTCTTCATCTTTATCTCCATTACTCAAAGGAACGCATATCATGGATACAAATCAAGGATTTCATGTGGTTTATAATGGATTTTCAAAGGGTAATTGATTTTTAGAAAATTGAGGTTACTAACCTCGAAGTGTTCATGATTTCGGGTTACTAACTCCCATTTTTGAGGCTACTAGCACTCTAGAAGGACTCCTTCTTTTTATTTTTTTCAGAGGGACAATATTTCTGCAATTTCATGCCTCTTATCCTCTTTCCAAGGGTTACTAACTCCTTTTGTTAAAGAAAAGAGTGACAACAATGGATTGAATTTTTTTTAAAAGTATGCAGAAATACCTCTTCTCCTCTTACATGAAAGCACTTCTTGAAAACAATTTTTTAACTACCCTTTTATATAAGTAGTCCCCCACACTTGTTCTTGACATATCCATAACATACTTTCATAATTGTAATCTCAATAAAAATTAAACCCAAGTTCTAGAAATAGGCAATCATAGAAATAATGGACAATATGCTTTTATCACAAAACTATAATTATACCTAATCTAAGAAATCAGATATCATGTTATCAATCAATCAATCAAATAAAACATTCTTGACAATTCTAAGTATTCTTCAATCATAATTAAATCAAATCAATTAATATATGCATAAAATTCAAAATTTTTCGAAAAAATTATGACATAAAAATTAAGATTATGATGCATGCATACTCTCTCCTCCACACTGAAAAGACACATTGTCCTCAATGTGGAAACACATATGAGATAAACACAAACAATTTATATTATGCATGCTCATGTGATTTATTTAAATGCAGAAAATAAAAACTAACACTAACAATTAATTCACATCAAAGAATAGGCAAGCAATCAAAGCAATAATCAATCAAGACAAAATAATGCAAGGAAAATTAAAAAGATAGGGTTAAAGAAAGCTTCTCTGTTTGTAGGCATAGGCTCCATCATTGCTTCTAAAACTGGACTCCTTTCGAATTCAACTTGCAATCGTCCAAATTAAGCTCCATTTGCTCTCCTTCGGTTCCTCATGTGAAATCATTGGGTTGCCTCCCAATAAGCGCCTTTCTTTAAAAGTCTTTGGCTAGACTGCCTTAAAGAAATTATTCTTCAAGGGTGAAGGAATTATGGGTATATTCCTTCAACAATTCCACAATGATCTTGAGAGCATCATTGATGGCTTTGAGAACTTCAAGCTGAATTTTATCAAGACTTGAATTCATCAAAGTTGATGTGGCGGCTAGGAATGGTGATGGCACGGGCTTAACCGGTGGTGGCATAGTGAATGGGTGGTAATGGCTAAATAGTGGCGCGGCAATGGCCGAATATGTCCGAGTAAGAGCATAAGATGGTGCAACAGTGGTCGGTCCTATCCAGATGGGGCGCGCGGAAGATGCAGCACTGGCCGGGCACTTGACTCGGCTGTGGCCGGTCCTAGCCGAGCATGAGTCGCGGCTAGGGCTTGTGGTGCCGGGCATGGCCGGGCATGAGGCTCGGATGACGCGGAGGAAGGCAGTTTCAACCGGGCAGGCGGCGCGGATGGCTGGCCTTGGTGCGCGGACGGGTCCGGGTGTGGCCAGGCAGATGGCTCGGGTGGCTGAGCTGTGGCCGGGCATGTGTCTCAGCATTGTTCGGTCATGACTGGTCCTATTCGGGCATGAGGCACGGATGGTCGGGCCATAGCCGGGCCATAGCCGGGCATTGGCCGGCTGAGTTAACTCGATCATGGCCTTGAGCTTCTTCCTTTGGTTTCTTAACTTCCATCTTCTGCTTCTCTATTTGTGGCTGAACTCTATGCTTGTTGGCTTCTTGCTCTTCCTTTGAGGTTGAAAATTCCGTCCTTCAGGATAATTCTTCATACGCATAATATGCATTCTCTGGGGTTCTCTTCAATATTGGAGTGCGACTAAAGGAATCAACAAGAACTCGATCTTTCAGTCCTAATCCTCCATAGAAGATTTGGATTAGAATTCCTTTATTGAATCCATGTTGAGGGCAATCGATACACAACTTCGTAAATCTCCCCCAAAATTGGTGGAAATTCTCGTTGTAGCGTTGTCGAATGTCTCTTATCCTTTGTCTTCCTTTCGAAATCTGGGTAGATGTCATCGATGAAGATTCTTCTCGGGCTCCTTTCTTAGTACTTTTAACACTCACAACACAAACAAACTTGTTAGAATTCAATGGCGATTGAGATGAAATTCTATGGTGGATTTCATCACCATCGAATTCCATGGTCAATGAACCATCGAATACGTCAATTTTAGTATGAGAAGTTCTTAAGAAGGGTCTTCCTAATAAAAGAGGACATTGATCTTTCGAATATTCCGTCTCCATAACAAAGATGTCAATAGGAAAAATCAAGTGTTCAACTTGAATTAAGACATTCTCTAGAACACCTTTGGGATGAACCAAAGATCCATCAGCTAACTGTAGAATCACATCAGTATTTTTCAAAGGACCAAGATTTAAAGATTGATAAAAAGAAAAAGGCATAATGCTTAAAGATGCACCTAAATCTAGCATAGCATTCTCTATAACACTTATTCTAATAGAACAAGTAATAGAAAACGTACCTGGGTCCTTGCACTTAGGAGGTAAACTCTTTTGAAGCACAGCAGAAACATTAACTCCAGCACTTACCTTACCTTGTAACCTTTTCTTGTTGGTACAAAGTTGCTTAAGTAACTTTGCATAATTTGGAATTTGTTGAATAGTATCAAGAAGTGGGATGTTGACCTCAACTTTTTGAAGTATCTCCAAAATATCTTGATCATCCTCTTCTTTCTTCGACTTCTTCAATCTTGATGGAAAAGGTATGGCGGCATCTACCTTGGAATCAGTCTTGTCCACGGCAGTCTTCTTGGTGGTTGCGCCATCTTTTCTGGGTTCATCTTCAATCTTGATTTCTTTGGCAGGCACTAGCAATTCTTCTTCTTTGGTGTAGCTCGACTCTCCTTCATCTTGTGCGGCATGGGTTGGATAGGGGTTTTCCAACTCTTTTCCACTCCTTAAAGAGATTGCACTTATGTTCTCCTTAGGAGGTACCTTTGGTTGCGATGGGATCCTTTGTTGACCTCGTGTCTTGAGTTCACTCATGTCACTAGCCAATTGACTGATTTGTTTCCTCATCATCTCCATAGCTTTTCTCAATTGTTGCATCTCGACAGCTTGTGATGATTGTTGAAAATTAGGCCTTTGATAATTCATTGGCCTTCCTTAATAGTTACCTTGGTTCCCATATTGTTGACTTGGTTGCTCGGCTCTCCAATAAGGTTCAGGCTTTCTTTGATATGCTCCTTGCATTCCAACAGCATTGACTTCTTGCGCGGTGTCTTCCAAAGAAGGGCACTTATCAGTGTAGTGTCCTTGTTTACAAATACCACAAGCCTTAGGCACACTTGAAAAATTCGCATTGAATAAATCAGTGAGCGCAGCGACTTGTTGATTTGTTTCTTGAAGTTGTTGCTCTAGTGAGGTGGAATGGGTAGAGACTTCATTGATTCTTCTTGTATTGCCTTCTCTTGAATAGTCTTCTCGAGATCCAAATTGTTGAGTGTTGGCAGCCATGTTCTCCACTAAAGTCCAAGCATCGGTGGGAGTTTTGTCTTTAAAGGCTCCTCCACTTGCAGAATCTATGGAAGATCTGTCAAACGGTAGTAGTCCTTCGTAGAAGTATTGGATCAGCAACTGTTCAATGATTTGATGATTGGGGTAGCTCGCACATAGTATCTTGAAACGTTCCCAATATTCATGCATTGTTTCTCCATGGCGTTGCTTAATTCCGCAAATCTCCTTCCTTATACTTGATACTTTGTGAGCTAAAAAATACTTTTCCAAGAACAACTTCTTAAGACTCGACAAGATGTGATTGAACCAGTTGGTAAGAGGTACAACTAATCTTTTACATGATCCACAAGAGTGAACGGAAAAGTTCTTAGCTTGAATTGGTCTTCAGTGATACCTTGAATATTTGTTGATGTGTAGGCAATCTGGAAATCCGTCAGATGTCGGTGAGGATCTTCTCCAGAAAGACCATGAAATTTGGGTAAAATCTGAATAAATCCAGATTTAATCTCAAAATTTGTAGTCGTATCTGGGTATCGAATTGCTAAGCGTTGTGCATTGACGTTTGGTGCAGAAAGCTCTCTCAGGGTTTTAGGTTCTTCGTTTGCCATGTCTTGTGACGATGTTGAAGCAGCAGATCTAGGAGAACTAGATTGAGAACTTGAATTGGATGATTCCTCTTCTTGTTGTCGATTTGATTTCTCCTTCCTTAGTGAAAATAATGTTCTTTCTGGCTCTGAATCAAATTCAAACTCTTTTGTACCACTACTTCTTGTCTTTGGCATGCAGCTTCCTAGAAAAACTCAAAAAACTCAAAAGAAAAATTGTTAGTAGTAAAAGTTCTTAAACAAAATTTAAAATTAAAAACAGAAAATAAAGAAATTTTTTCGACACAGGGACAAAAAAAAATTTTTTTATGACGCAAAATTTTTTTTTTCCTTTGACGCAAAACACAAAACAGATTTTTTTTTCTTTCAAAAAACGCAAACACTCAAAAATTTAAAACGCAAAATCAAATTTTTTTTAGAAGACGCAAAGAAGAAATATTAAAGAAAAACAAAAAAAAATTTAGATTAAAATCGCAGACACTTAGAGAAAATTCCCAGGATTCGTCTTCAGATGAGTCTATTTTCCTTCCCCGGCAACGGCGCCAAAATTTATGATCGATCGTCAGCAATCATAAAAATAAAATCCCAACAAACTCCTAACTAAGTAGATAGGGTAAGTAGGGGTCGATCCCACAGAAAAGGGTGCTAAACTTTATCTGAAAATTCAATCCTTAAAATCTCTCAAAAACAACACAGAAAGCAGAGGGTTTAGAATAACAATTAAGAAAAAAACAATTATACTAGAAAACAAAGCAGAGTAAATTAAATCTAAGTCTATGGCGGATAAGAAAGAAAACAATAATTAAGGGTATACTTCTTCACCAATGGTAGAAAACAATCAAATTAATTATGGGTCCTTGATTTAAAAGATAAATTCAATTTTAAATTCTTGATGATAACTGGTCTAGGAAAACCCTAACATGCTATTTAGATAAGATTAGCCGTCAAGCCTTAAATTATCCCTTTTTTCCTCCTAACTAATCGATTAGCCTTCAAGCCTTAAAGATTTGTTAGGATTCAAAGCCTTAAGATCAACTTTTATTAGTTCTTTCACACATGCTTAATAAATAAAACCATACAACAACCAGATAAATCTGATCACTGGCATGCAAACCCAATTAACCTGCCGTCAAGCGTGATTAACTTGCTACATACAATCAAACTCATGTGTCAACCTTGTTGTTTGATCTAGTCAACAATCTCTCAAATTACCTCTTTAGTGGCCACAATAAATTAGTAAAGATCAAGATTGTAGAATTAAAACAGAATTTAACATGCTATTTATCAAGAATAAAATACCAAATTATAAGAACAGAAATCACACCATATTTAATTGATTGAATTCACCAAAGGATCAGAAGTATTAAGAATTTAGCTACTCATGGATTCGAAAAAATCCATGAGCGGCATAAGAGTACTTACTAGACCTTGGAGAGGCGAAATCTCCTTGCAAAATAGCTAGGTATGTCGCACCCCTCTATGGCTAGAGAGGGTGGCGGCACCCTTGCCGAAAAAACTAGAAGAAAACTAGAAGAAAAGATCTAAAACTAATTGGTGTGTGTTGGTATGTGATTTGTGTTACAGGAGGTGCCTATTTATAGAGGAAATAACCCTAGGAATTCCAATCCTAACTAGGAAGAGGTCTAAGTTGGTTTTGGGTCTAACTTAGAATCCAAGTTAGATTAAAAGTCTTCCTAGAGTAGATTCCAAGTTAAAATAGGATCCTGGAAAAATCCTGAATTCGTGCAGTGACTTCGATGGCATTTTTGGGCTTGAGAACGGCAGACATGGATCTTGGACTTCAAAGGAAAGTTGTAGATCTCGGAGTTAGCTTTCAAACGAGTACTCATAGGCTTCAAACGGAGGTCTGAGCAGAAAGTTATGATTTTTCTACCAAAACTGCGCTGAATCCTAATCCTGTTAGGACTAGAATCGGGAATCAACGGGATTTGGATATTTCCTTGGATATAGGAGTTATTAATTGAGATTTTAATTCTAATTAATGATTTATATGGGCTGAGTATCTTTCCATATAAAATATCCAAAAATACCAAAGCTTGAAGGCTTATTCATGGCTTGTCTTCAATTAAGGCTCCAATATTCAATTCTTGCTCTTGAAATAAATCTTCAAAAATCTTCAAGTCTCCAAATTATCTTCAAATGATCTTCAAACGCGAACTTCAAATCTCCAAATCTATGCTCAAAATTGTTTTGCTAAAATCTGTGTAATAAGTCATCAAAATAGTTCCAAAAATAGTGAAAAATAACAATTTCTCATTTTCACATCACTTAAAGGCTCAAAACACAAATATTATCAAAATAACATATATTTAAGCATAAATAGGTCCAAAAACATAGTAAAATAGCCGTAAAAATAGGGTCTAATTTAGCTCAATCAGCCTCCATTTTTATGCCCCACTCCATGCTCCATTCACCAAATTATGCCATGTGTCCCTTGTATTATGCCTTGTTTGTTTTCAAGTTTTAACAAATAACCATAATAGAAGAAAATAACATAAAAATAATACTTAAAGACCATGTTTAGCCCCAAATTAGAAATAAATAATTTTATAAAAGGGTTAGTCCTAAGTATTAATATATTCCCCATAGTGTTTTACAATGAAAATATGGGCTTGTGAGACTTTTTTCTTTCTTGTCTATTGTACAAGTCATTGTCTTAGATCACAGGGGTGATTTCTTGGATTTCATTGTGTTTCGAGTGCGATTTGATTCTTTTTTTGAATTTCAAATGTGATTTTCCATTTGGATTTTTGTTCTTCAAAATTTTCTTATTTATCCAGTTCTCTCCTCTCTCGTTCCAGTGTGTGTGTGTTCATTGAATATTTGTTTATTTCTTTTTTTTTATTGGCTTATCGTGGCTAAAACTATCACGAATCTTTGTGATAAATTGACCCTTCGAGAGGAGGATGCAATCAAGGTGGCGATTGATAAGAATTTGTTTGTGGATGGTGAGGACAATCAATGGGTGCGATTTGATAGGTAAGGCGTACTCCCCAAGCTGATCAATTTGTAGATGATGTGTACTGTGTTTTTCAATGTTTGGAGGCTATCAAAGGATATGGTGATTCGTGGTATTGGGGAAAGGGTTTATGTATTTCAATTTGAGGATGAGCTGGATATGGTTCTTATCAATCAAGCAACCATGGACCTTCAACAAGGCATTCATCGTCTTCAAGGAGTATGATGGTTTTCAGCTGCCTAAAGATATTGATTTTCATTTCTGTTCTTTTTGGATTCAAGTCCACAGAATGCCAATTAGGATAATGAATGGAAAAGTGGTAAAGGCATTGGGTGATACGATTTGTCTGTTGATGGAGATTAATGATAACTGGGGTAATTTCCTTCGATTTCGAGTGTATCGATACCACAAAACCTTTGAAGAAAGTTGCGATTCTGACCATTTCGGAAGCCGGAGAATGCGTGTTATGTTGTTCTACGAGAAGTTGCTGGATCATTGCTATATTTGTGGTGTCTTGGAGCATCAGGTTCCAAGTTGTTCAATTACCACGAAATTAAGGAAAGTTGATAGTGTTGTTGATAAGAGCTTTGGTCCTCATCTTCGGGCTGATACGCCAAATGTGATGACAACAAAAAATGGTGGAATAGAGGGAAGCAGAGCTCGATCAGGTCAGGAGGTGGGAGATTCTCTTACTACTCGACGGCGGTTGGCTTTTTCAGTTGTTGGAATTCATCGAGAAGCTAATTTGGCGAACTCGGTCAGGGGTGGCGGCGTTGCCACACATGGTGCGGGGATGTCGTGGAGTCTCTTGAGCAGATTTTAGGGTCGAATTTGGCGGGGGCAATTGAATAACAACGAAAATCGAGGAAGCTGGTACCTTTTACTTTGTCAAATTCCAATGTCATGGCAATTGAGGACTCCTTTATTCTTGGCAAATTTAATGGGGATCAGTTGGGTAAAGATCTTGTGGTGACTGAAGGGATTGGTGAATCTAGTGTTGGTTTGGGTTGTTCAGCTTTGGGCCAGCAACAAGTTAAGTCTCAGGCCCATATTAAAATTGCAGGAGTTTGGCCTACCTCACCTATGAAATTTCAATTTAAGGGTGCTACAAATACTCAATTGTAAGTGGTTAACAAAGTCAATGCGAAGGTGAGTTCTCTGGTGCAGCCAAGGGATGGGAAATTTTCTTCTGTCTTTGGGGCGGGCACTTCCGAGGGAAGAAGAGGACAACGGCGCTTGAAGAAGACCGCTCGGGTAGTCTCGAACATCGGATGCAATTGTGGTTCATCATGCTGGTAAGAAACGTTGTTTGGAGCCTAGGAACATCGAGCATGAGGATGTTGCGGCTGCGGCAAAAAGGTCGAAGGATCGAGATGGTGAGAGTGTGGCGTCAGATAATGATGTTTGTATTGCTGCTAATGTATTTACATTGGTGGAGGTGGTCAGTAAGAACCACATATGCCGGAAACCATGAATTGTTTTGTCTAAAACTGTCGGGGCTTTGGGGCATCCCGTACAGTTTGAACTTTGCCTAGTTTAATTCTCTGTAATAAGCCCGCCTTATAGTTTTTATCGGATACAAAACATAATAAAAATGTGATAGAGTGGATCCGTGCTTGTTTAGGTTATGATGCTGGTCTTACTGTTGAGTGTATTGGAAGAGAAGGTGGTTTGGCTTTACTTTGGCTAAATGAAGTTGATATTTCAATCTTATCTTATTCTCGTTCTCTTCTTGATGCACAAGTAGGTTGTGATGTTAATACTACTTGGAGATAACGTTTAGGCCCAATTTGGTTCACTTTAAAGAATTAGACTCAAATTGAGCAACTTTGAAAACGTTTAGACCCAAATTGGACATTTGGCCTTAATCATACGAACAAAGTTCTAATTCCTAAGATTGATGCTCCTACAACGGTGAAGGGCTATCGACCAATAACTTTATGCAATGTGATCTTTAAAGTACTTTCCAAAACTATTACAAATCGCTTGAAACTCATTCTTCCACATGTAATTGGTGAAAACCAGAGCGCGTTTGTGCTGGAACGAATGATATTCAACAAATCTGTGGTTGCCTTTGAGACCGTTCAATTTAGGAGAAATAAACGGACTGGGAGGAAAGCACACATGGCTCTAAAATTGGACATGAGTAAGGCTTATGACAGGGTCGAATGAGATTTCTTAGAATGGAGTATGCGAGAACTGGGTTTACCTTCTCGTTGGGTCTCGTTAATCATGTCATTTGTCAATTATGTGTCATATTCAATCTTGATTAATGGTACGTAGTGTGGCAGAGTCTCTCCTTCTCATGATATTCGGCAAGGCGATCTGTTATCACCTTATTCTTTTTCTGTATGGAGGGTCTCGCTAGTTTGATTTTGTGTGCCGATGTTGTTCGGGTCGTTGAAGGAATTACAGTTAGTAGACATGCTCCTCGAGTTTCTCATCATTTTTTCGCCGAAGATAACATTCTTTTTATGCGAGCTAGATTGTCAGATTGTGATGCAGTGTTGGGAATTCTTAGGGATTTTGAGCAGGCTTCAGGGCAGCAGGTAAACATTGATAAATCGTCCATTTTAATTAGTGCAAATGCTTCCATTGAGATTAAGAATTCGATATTGTAGCGGCTTGGGGTGCATAGGATCCTTGAACATGACAAATATTTAGGACTTCCCGTTATGGTTGGTAGGAATAAGGCTAGGGAGTTCCATTTTATTAAAGAAAGTTTAGTTCGATGAGTGCGATGTTGGCAGAATAAGCTCTTCACTATAGTTGGTAAAGCGATGATGATTCAATCCGTGGCGCAATCCATTCCAGTGTATTTAATGAGTTTTTTCAGATTTCCCAAGAGCTTTGTTCATGAGTTAAATATGATCTTAGCTAAGTTCTGGTGGGAAAGTGGTGATAACTCTCGTAAAATTCATTGGAAAAATTGGGGTGATTTGCGTGTTGCTAAGGCTGATGGAGGATGGGATTTAGAGACTTTGAAGCTTTCAATTTACCACTATTAGCGAAGCAATGTTGGAGGCTTATGCACAGTCCAGAATCGTTATGTTTTCGGGTTTTGAAGGCTAAATATATTCCAAATGGGGATTTTTTTTTCAGCTTTGGTAGGCCAGAATCCATTGTTTTTATGGCGAAGCCTTTTGGATGGCTGTAAGGTTGTCTTGGAAGGGTCTCGTTGGCGAATTAGAAGTGGTAATATTGAGTTTTGGCATTCCATTTGGCTGGATTCTTGAGCCAAAGTTTCCAGACCAAAAGATTATGTTGCTCTTTAGAACAGCTGAGTGTCGAATCACATTGATTTTGATTAGAGACAATGGAAATTTAATCAATTAATGGATATAGTTCCGGAGGAGGATATTCGGAGTATCGCTTGTATACCAATTCCGCGATATCGAAGGCCCGATTGCTTGATTTGAAGTCCATCTTCTGCAAGAATTTTCACGGCCAAATCTGCTTAATATATTGCTCGATGGTTGCTTGGCCATGAGGTGGTTTCGATCGAGCCACAACGCCAATTCTGGATTTAGATTTGGAATTCTATGATGCCTTCTAATTTAAGTAAGGAATTTCTTCTATCGCTTGTATTGGTCGTTACTTACTTTGAAATCGATTTTGAAAGCTAGGGGAATTAAGATTGGTAATAGCTAGGGGATCGATTTTGAGTGCGAATTTTCATTGTGTCATGTAGTTTTCACTTGCCCTTATAGCCATCGTATTTGGTCAATTGCAACACCATAGGTCTTAGTTTGGGTTGGAGAGTGGCAGCATTTAGATGATTTTTTGTTTCAGTTCATAGAGAATGCAGCTTCTCTTGGCCAGCTGGAGCTAATTCTTGTGCTTCTTTGGTCAATTTGGACAAATCAAAATAACTGCTTGCATGCTTCTTACTGCTCTACTCTGCATTCTATGAATTTAGTTGCTGCCAAATTAGTGCATCAGTTAAGAGAGCTAGAGGAAGGAAATTTTATAGTTAGGGGGGCTTGAGAGAGCCTAGATGTTGGAGCCCCCCACCCCTAAGTTCATTGAAGTTGAATACCGATGCCTCTTTTTGTTCCACTAGGAGAGAGGCAAGCATAGGGGTAGTGATTCGGGATAGTGGAGGCAATATCGTAGTGAGTGCTTATAGAAAGCTGAGTTTTATTTCAAGTCCAATGTATGTAGAAGTACATCCCATCTTGTTTGGTTTTGAGATTACATTGGAACATGACATTATGAATTGCATTTTCAAGTCGGATTGTTTGATGGCAGTCATGGAGATTTTGAAAAGAAGTATGGTATGGTGGGAAGGTGCTTGCCTAATTTTTGAAATTCGGAATTTAATGGCTCTTTTTTATTCTTTTTCTATTGTACATGTTTATAGAGAGGCCAATATTGTTTAAAAAATAGGTTAGCACAACTAGATGTTAATCGTGTGTGGTGCAGGAGTTTACCTCTTGGCGTTTGTAATCCTGATGTTTCCAATTGATGAATTGATTTGATTTTGCTAAAACAAATGAAAATATTTAATTTAATTTAATTAGCCAAACAAGAAATAACATTAAAAACTTAACAACAACACGTATTATTATTTGGTGGATGGGGCACAAGTGAGGACAAAAAATTGCGGAGAAAATTTTTATTCCAAAAGTATTCTTGTTTTTTAGAAAGTGTCCGTTATAAATATTCGGCTTCCTTGGACATGATATGGGCACCGGTCTTTGTGACTATTGGGCCTTCTTTGGGCTTTAGGTTTGCTCATAGAATTGCCATTCAAAGATAGAAACAACCATAACTGGCTAGGCCTGACTGAGTGATGTGGATATATGACGACCCATTTAATGGTTGAATGATTCACTGTTTAATTTTCATTTTCTCCCTTAGTCTAAAAATTGGAAGAATTGATATATGCTCCATCCATGACATCGGCAAATTCTGCACATAAATATATATGTCTTCTTCCCCTAAATTATACCAATTCAATTGCAGCAAGTCGAAGTAGAAACAAACATCGATTTCTCTTTTTTTTTAAATTGCCTAAACAAAAAGGAACGTTACACCAAAAATTACAAGGAAAATAGGGAGACATTGCTATTATTATGCTTCTAAAGCGAAAATCACGAAATAGGAACTAACAGCAATTACAAGACTCAATTGGTTTTCCTACAATTCTTCCTGATTTGGCCATTTGTTCCTGTAAGTGGGCTAAGGTTTCCCATCTTCACCATGGCATTGGCAAAATCTGTGGTGAAAGTGGCCGAATTGGAACTGTAAGCATTAACCTGAGAATCAGTTGAGCCCCCACTAAAGAGCTGTTGATCAGAGAGTAATAACCCTTTTCGGCTCTGCAAATTCTTGAAATATGCATTGTCAAAAGATGTCGGACTTGTCGTGTCCAAAGGAGAAAGATTGTTGTCTCCCCCGGTGCTTGGACAGTTTGCTTGAACCGAAGTTGCAAATGTAGAATCAATCAATGTCCCATTGTAGATTCTTGTCCGGAAAGTTGTGCATCTTGCTTGTCCGATTGTGTGAGATCCCGAGAGAGCCACCATTTCTTTAGCAGTGAAACCTTTGTTTGAAAAGGCACTGATCAGGCCACTAAGACTCAAAGTTGGGGCAGGGATGTTGGAATTTGCAGCATTCAAGCTTGCAGTTGTTGAATCTCTTCTCCCCACAAGAACATTCCAACTAGGTCCTCCAAGCTGAAGGAAAAAGTGATCAAATTCATCATTATGAGTAACATTTGACTCTGATATATATGAATTATGACCCACTGGTAGACTCACCCACCAAAATCAGGTGCGTGACTCGGGTCGGATCCGGATTAGTCAGAGCAAGCTCCGAATACCGGATGAGATACCAAAAAAAGGTAAGATTTTTTACTTACAGCAACAACAGAGTCTCGAGCAGCAACAGCGACAATATCAGCACAAGAAACAACACCAGGGCACAAATTCTCCAATTGAGACTTGATGGTGTCAATTACTTCATATCCCCTCACTGAATTGTTATTTGGGCCAGCTGTTTTTTCTCCTGTCATATTGGCTGTATCATCCAACAGAATTGATGCATCACATCCCTGTTTCATATACAACATAAACAAACTTGTTAATTGATATGTTCCAAACTTTTACTTTGGCCAAACATAATTTCTTGTATAATCATGTAAAAGTGCAGGTTTTGTTGGAATTTTTTAACTAGTAATTGAATTCAAGATGGAATCACCATGGTTTCAAGTTCGAATTCACTCAAGATAGATCTCGAGTTCGAGACTCTCCTAGGCCTGATCTTTTCCTATCTCCCATAATTGAAGATAATGCAACCTTTGTATAACTAATAGTAGAATTTTATATTTTTGTGTTGGTATCATGATATCTAGATACTTCAATTTTAACTTTTAAATTTTCCGGTCCAAATCAATTAGTATTGATTAATGTCAGGGCAGAGCAAACATGAGATGATGAGTACCACATGCAAAACTACAAATGAACAAAAACAAATTTTTAGAATATACTACACATCAATAAACAAACACAATCTAACAAAACAATCAATCACCATATTTTGTTTTTAGTCTCTCTCCTACAAAGTCAAAAAAATTGGCTGATTGAGTAGCAAACATCTTTGATGACTATCTGGCTATGAGTGATTTATCCGTAAAGATTCCATTCCACCAGCCTCCTTTTTTCTAGAAAGTTAGAATTCCTATTCCAAATTTCAATCAAATTTAGTAAAACAAACGCTGATATAAATTATCAGTAAATCTCCATGCAAGTGACATAATCTAGCTAACCTTAAAACAGAACAAACAAACGAAAAAAAGAAAGAGTAAAAAGATTCTTGACTTTAATTCATATAGTAAGTGGAAAACAATGGAGATTCGAAGCAAATCAAAATACGTAAATGATGAAAATGGTTAGCCTGGTCTAGCCAATTTCTTTTAACTATAGCTAGTTTTTGGGGTTTAAGCCTTAAGGATGCAAAGATTGAACTCATGCATTAAGAATATTTCATGGAAAGTGAGTTGCAAGATGGAAATGAATAAGAAGCAAAAGAAAGAAAAACTTGCATTGACAAAGCAATCATGGAAATGAAGACGGAGCAATGAAGCCCCCATGCGAGCCTCTTTCGAAACAGCAGAATTCACTGCTGATTTAATAGTGGAAAGTGCTCTTGGACATGTTGAGGCATAAAAGTTAGACGACAATTGGGCAGAGGCCACATTTATAACTAGTAGAAACAACCCTAAGAAGAATTTGAACTCCTTTAAAGGGGAAGAATAATATTTGGAAGCCATGAAATATATAAAGGAGAGGGAAAAAATTATGGGAAAGCTGAAAGTTCAAAGCTAATTGGTGATTCAAAGATGTACAAACTTGCTGCATTTATAGGCAGGCAAGGGAGAACCGCTCTGCCTTAGTTGCTTCCACTTTTTTAACTAGAATCGTGTCCAAGTCAAATGGAAAAATACAAATAGGAAAAGGAGGAATGAGAAATTAGTAAATTATGTGTGGAGGTGAAGGGTAAATTATATTTTAAGTTAGAGAGTAATGATAGAAAAGAATTTAAAGTATTTGCTGTTAGCTGTTATTCATATAAGTAAAGCTGATATTGACTTATTGCAGGTCACTATTATTATCCCTGTGAAGCAATCAAAAGTAGTTAAAACACAAGAAATTTTGAAGATGAATGATTTGTCTCTATTGATTCAGAATTTAGCAAAAACGTGTTGTCTTGTCCCCACCAAAGCAGATGAGAAAACAAATGGGAATAAGGAAACTCATGGAATGATTTTCCTATTCAATTTGTTAAGTTTGAGTTGACCTGCTTCTCCTACTTGCTCGTAACTCCAAATTCCAAAAACACAGCAAATTTATAGTTTCCTCTTCTTTATTATAGGGAAGGAACAACTTGGTATGAACTATGAACCTAGATAGTTCCTTCATAGTACCATATGGAATATAATGGAAATATTTCACTAGTTTTGCTATGTATGGTAATATCTCACATTGTATAAGTGTGACATGACTGAGTACCTTATATACAGGCTAGGTCTCTCCACCTTATTGGCAATTGGTTTTAGGTTGGATGCCTGATATGGTATCAGAGCTCAGGTCTGTCTCGTTGCCTCAGACTCGGTTGTCCACGTGTAGACCCGATGTGTTGTTCCGGGCTACACGTGAGGGGGCGTGTTAGAGTGGTAATATCCCACATCGTATAAGTGTGACATGACTGAGTGCCTTATATACAGACTGAGGCTCTCCACCTATTGCCAATTGGTTTTAGGAAGAGAAACTTAGATCTTTCGTATTGTATTGAGACATATATATACACTTACGAGTGTACTACATATTACAAAGTACAAAGTACAATAGTACAAAACGTGTCAATAATTAGGGGAGCTAATTATGACAGGAGTAATTACAGCGGGACATTATGTATCGAAGGCCTTTACTGTGTCAATTGCATCTATCGTGTCTACTAAAGTGTTAGGTAGGCACTTATATGTATTATCATGTATAGAGTTATGAGAGTCTTGATGAATGAGGGAAATGAGATTTACATTAATTGTATTGCTTTGTACATGGAGTATATTTATACAAGTTGATGTGTGCTGTAAAGTAGCTAATAATTACGATATATCTTAACCTAATCTATAGGATTAAAATATTTAAATTTGAAACTCAAATTAACTTTGAATGAGTCGACCTAGGAATAGGATCCTTATCCTTAACACGCCTCCTCAGGATGGAGTCTCTGTTAGAGGCACCTATCTTGGCTATGAACTGAGTAAATTTTTGTCGAGACAGAGGCTTTGTAAGAGCATCAGCAAGCTGGTCTTGAGTAGACACAAGAAGAACTTTGAGACAGCCATTAGCAACCTTATCAGGTACAAAATGGAAAGCTAATGCAATGTGTTTCATCTTGGAGTGCAGAGCAGGATTAACGAAAACGTAAGTAGCACCAATGTTGTCACAATAAATTGTTGGTGCTTGGCAAAGTGGAAGGTGCAGTTCAGATAAAAGACTTTGAATCCATGCTATTCTAGTTGCGGCACTAGCAATGGAACGGTATTCAGCCTCGATTGAAGACCGAGCAACCATTTTTTGATTGTTGTTTTTCCATGAAATTAAATTCCCACCATAGTAGATGAGGAAAGCAGAGGTGGATTTGTGGTCGCCTTTGTCGCCAACCCAGTTTGCATCTGTGTAAGCAACCATGGAGTTTTTAGATGATGGCACTATGTTGAACATGAGACCATAAGTAGCTGAACCTTTTAACTACCGTAAAACCTGCTTCAAGGCCTGCCAATGAGTATCAGTTGGTTAATGCATAAATTGAGCCAACTTGTTTACAGAGAAAAAAATATCAGGCTTGGTGATAGTCAAGTACTGTAGTACGCTTACTACACTTCGGTATTCAGTGGCACTGCTGAGAGCAGTACCATCATTAAGACAAAGTGAAGAGGAATAACACACAGGCATGGAGACAGGTTTGCAATCAAGCATTTGTGTTCTCTCTAACAAGTCAAGCACACATATTTTTGCTGCGAGAGAAATAGACCAGCACTTGTGGGAATCATCTCAACACCAAGAAAGAATTTTAGTGGCACCATTTCTTTAAGATAGAATTGTCTTGACAATTTTTCAACAAAATCAGCAATAGAACTGGAAGAGCTTCCTGAGATAATAATGTCATCCACTTACACTAGGAAGTTGAGAGTAAGCCCGTCATGGTGATAAATAAATAGAGAAGAATAGGACTTAGACTGAGAGAAGCCATAAGTAAGAAGAAAGGTTTTTAGCATGTTGTACCAGGCATGCGAAGCTTACTTCAAACCATATATTGCCTTATCCAACTTGAAAACAAAAATCAGGATATGTAAAGTCAATAAAGCCCGGAGGTTGCCTCATATACACATCTTCAGATAGCTGCCCATGGAGGAAGGCATTATTGACATCAAGTTGAAAAAGAGGCCATTTATTTTGCAAGGCAATAGTGAGAACCAGCCTAATGGTTGTAGGCTTGACAGTAGGGCCGAATATGTCGTGATAATCCAAGTTAGGCCTTTGATTGAATCCTTTCGCAACCAATCTAGCCTTATATCGAGAGATAGTGCCATCGGGATTTCGTTTAATCCGGAAAACCCACTTGCATCCAACCAGATTATGAGCTTCAGAAGAAGGAACCAAGTGCCAGGTGCCATTTTTAATAAAGGCATTAAACTCTTCAGACATGGCTTGCCGCCAGTGAGGATCTTTCAAGGCTTGTGACACACAGGTTGATTCAGGCGATATGGGTGCTGGATGTTTGGTTGTGTGATGGATCTGTTTGGGTTTGAAGACATTATTGCGAGAACGAGTGATCATAGGTTTAGTGTGACTATTCTGTGGAGCTGGTGGCACTAAAGAACCATGGGTGACCAGAGAATTAGAGCAATTTTCCTGTGAAACTAGTGGCATTGAAGAAGAGGCATTAGTGGCAGTAGGCATATATATAGTGGCATTAGTGGCAGTAGGCACAGGAATAGTGTTTATGGAAGATGTGTTTACCTCAATTGAAGGAGCAGTGGAGACTGTAGGTGCCACAACTTCAGAATTAAACGTTGACACAGATGATGGAGAGTGGCCAACTTAAGGTGACTTGAATATATGTAGCGTAGGATATGAAAGAAACTCAGTAGAGTTCGAAAAGTACCTAATTTTGATGGCAGCATAGAGTAAGGAAACTTAGTCTCATCAAATACAACATGCCTAGAAGTGTAAATCTTTTTGGATTTTAGATCAAAACAACGATAAGCATTCTGATTGTCTGAGTATCCTACAAAAACACAAGGCTTGGACCGACACTCAAGTTTGTTTTTCATGTAGGGGCGTAGGTTTGGATAACATAAAGAACCAAATACCTGTAATTTTTCATAGTGAGGGTCATGTTGAAATAAGACCTGAAAGGGTGACTGAAGATCAAGAATAGGAGTAGGCATGCGATTGACAAGATAGACTATTGTTTTGAATGCCAAGGACCAAAACTCAGTGGGAAGAGAAGCTTGATGCAATAAGGTAAGACCAGTTTCGAAAATGTGGCGATGTCGTCTTTCAAATATACCATATTGTGCTCAGGAGCATGAGTGAGAGCTTGTAAATGAGAAATTCCATGAGGTTGTAAAAATTGATTGAGCTTTTCATACTCACCACCCCCATCGGAATACATTGATATAATAGTGGCACCAAAAAATTTCTCCACTACAGCCTTGAACTTTGGAAACAAAGAAAAGATATCAGATTTCTTTTTGAGAGAATAAAAACAGACTATTTTAGAATAATGGTCAAGAAAGATCACATAATATGAATAGCCATCAATTGATTGTGTGGGTGCAGGAACCCAAAGATCATTATAAACTAACTCAAGTGGTCGAGTACTAGACAAGGTGGAAACTGAAAATGGCTGCTTATGATTTTTATTTCATTGACAAGAATTACAAGATGAAAAAGTAACATTAGAGGAAAGAAGAGAAAAATAATTGACAATACGATTTAAAATGAAATGGATCGAGAAGGATGACCCAAACGCTTGTGCCAATCAAGAATGGAGGTACGGACTGTCGAATAGCATTTTGGTGTAGGAATAGAAGAAGATGGATGCCGAACATGAAAGTTGGATGGAAACAGGTAGACATTGTCAACATTTAACCCTTTAGTGAGCAGCTTCCAAGTCTGCAAGTCCTTCATAAGAAAACATTTAGCATCAAATTCAACTGACACTCTATTGGCTTTACAAAACTTGGATACAAAAACAAGATTTTGTGTAATTTCTGGAACACATAGGACATCATTTAAGGAATAAGAAACTGTAGGGGAATTAAGGGAGGCGGTGCCTGAATGTGTGATTTTCAAACCTAAACCGTTGCCAACAACAATTTCATCAGTGCCATCATAATCTGAATTGATTGAAAGATCCTTCAACTCAGCAGTAACATCATGAGACGCCCCAGAGTCCATACACCAGCTCTTGTCAGTGCGAGTAGAGTGAGCATAATTTAATTTTGGCTGAGAGGCAAGATATTGCATGCCTTTACCACACTGTCGAGCAGTATGACCAACTTTTTTCACATAACTGGCAGGAATGGCGACTGACTAAATCACCATTTGGTTTCTCATCAGAAAACCTGTTGTAAATACCATTGCGAGGTCGTGGACCATTGTTTCAACCATTTTGGTTGCCAAAATACCGTCAGGTATAATTGGCAGTAGGTACAGAAACTACACTAGTTACCTGAGCCACTTATTGTTTCAAGTGCATCTCAAATGCAATCAATTTTTCATGTAACTGATCAAAGGTGATTGGAGTCTCCCTTACTTGGACTACTGTCGAAATTTCTTTATAGTCACTGCCCACACCATTAAGAATGTAGAGAACAAAGTTGTCCTCATCAAAAGTAGATCCAGCCATGCTGATCTTATCAGCAATATGCTCCAGTATAAGCACTGATATCATATAAAGTTATGAGAGTCTTGGTCAATGAGGGAAATGAGATTTACATTAGTTGTATTGCTGTGTACATGAAGTATATTTATACAAGTTGATGTGTCCTATAAAGTAGCTAATAACTAGGCTACATCTTAACCTAATTTATAGGATTACAATATTTAAATTTGAAACTCAAACTGAGAGTCAACCTAAGAATAAGATCCTTATCCTTTAACAATATGGAATCTTGAGGCATTACAATCTCATATTAGGTGTTGGGATTCTAGAGACTCTAATTTTGTGTAGACAAAAATTGTGACATTTTCGAATTAAAACGGACATTAATTATACCTCACAAATTATAGATCGGGTCTCCATATCGTGTCATGCTAGATTTTCTATATCCTAAATCTAGGTATAAAGTTCAGATAATTAATTTGTTATAACTAAACATTTTTTTACACATCAAGAGACGAACCTTTTAGCCAAGTTTGTTGCGTCGGCAGCCATGATTAGCAAAGAAAATTTTGGAGCAAAAAAAGCTTTATATATGGTACCATCAAAATCAGCCTTTTTTCCCCAACAACCTTCTATAATTATGGGATCATAAGTTTGAGCGTGCTGGCCATGGCTTATGATTATTTGTCCTTTTAATCTATAGTGATGTGATGATAAGTCTTATCTCTCTAAACCATCTCAATATTGTTCTTGTTGCAACACTAATTATGAGATTAAGTCAAAGGTGATACCTTTAATTTTTTTATCACATAAATTTCAGAATTTAGATAGACGAAGTTGGAATTGCATATATAAATATAAACCAAGTTGTATATGAATGGAGAATATAGATAATGGCGTCGCTAAGTAATACTTGGAGCCTACATGATGTTGATGATAAACCAGAAACCAGGTGATGAAAGCGAAATAAACCAACTAATATTCCAATCGACAAATATTGATTAAATTCAACAAAATTTGACGTGCTTCGTCTTTTCTATGTTTGTTTTTCTCCCATGCTCCAAATATTTAGCCATCTTGGCTAAGGGGTAATTCAATTTTCCTTCTACCTTTTGTCTAAGTTTTGATTTAAGTAAATAATCGCATTCGAGTCTTATAATAAATAGGAAAAAATTATTATTGAAAGAGATTTACCCCATATATAGTGAGCTAGCTCTTTTTTTTTTTTTTTTTTTTTGCCAAAAAAGAACATTTTATATTTGATAATACCAAATATCCGATATTACATCAAAGCACTAAAAGCATAAAGAGCATCTTGTACAAACCTAGAGAAATAATAACCTATCTCTCTAGTTATATCAGTTCACAACCAATCTATAAAGGGGAGCAGGTAACCCATCTTTACTCAAGATATGAACTAAAGAAGATGGGGGCATGTTAACCCAATTTAAGGGGCACATCTTCTTTTTGGCATGACTGGCAAGCCAATCTGCCGCACGATTGATTCTTCTAGTAATCCACTTAAACATGCATTCCTGAAACTGATCAGCCAAGGATTCGATATCAACTATTATAGGCTCTGCTTCCCAGACTTCATCTTCATTTCTTTTAGTGATAGATCTATAAAGTACCATTGAGTCTGTCCATATATAATAGTGAGCTGGCTCGATTCAAATATGAGTAATTATAAACCGTTAAATGGATATAAACTTGTGTTTATAAGAAAAAATTAAGATTAGTTGAGTTAATAAGCTTAGATCATGGAGTACAAGATTTATATCAGTTGTCTTTATTGCTAAATGATTTGTAAATAGTACTTTATAAAACCCTCTTAACTTGTGATATATAATTTTCCCAACTCTGAATTGGATAGCCTTCGTCGTCTTAACTTTTATCTTAACTTTACAACTTTTTGTGATATTTTAACAATTTGATCTTTTCTCAGGATTTCATGACTTTCAGTGTCATGTTACTATGACTTTCGGCTTTTTTTTTGCTTTCTAATGCCATTTTATTAGATTAGCTTAATCTATTTTACTTCATTATTCTTTTTGAAAATTTATAACTTTGTAGTGGTGTACAACTTTTCTTTGGTGGCCTATTTAAAAATATCAATAGACTATTGGCAATTAAAAAAATGAAAAAATTCAATATTTTAGGCTATTCTGGCTAAATAAATATATCCTTCAAAATTGCATGGGTTGACCAAAAAAATCTCTTATGTAAAGTCAAAAGGTAACCTCAATTAAATTAAAACTCATTAATAATTTTTTTCAGGGGCTACACATACTAAATAAATACACTAAAATATAGCATTTCTTACAAATATATGTGATATATATTTAGGTGTTTAGATATAAAGATATATATATTTTTTCGAAACATGCAAATTTAAAGTAAAAAATGTGAATTTTATTCTTTAATTAATATAAATATTTAGTATGTATAGCTTTTCCTAACTTTTTTTTTCAGGGATAAAGCTTAATAATCTTGATCATTAGATCTTTTTGATAAAGAATTATTAAGCATAAATGAGATCATATCCTACTGCCATGCAAACGTATACACACGTAGAAAACAGTTTATAGCGTTTCTTTTTTACGAGAAAACGAAGTTAAACTTGAAAGTACATATAATGTCCTCTTCGCTTGAAAATACCTCGGCAAAACAGTGCAACTCATTTCTCGCATCAAAAATCTTGTTGTGAAACCTGAACCGTTTGTCTAGGATGTTGTTCAGCATAATCTGTAACACATCTAATGCTGATACAAGCTTCTGCGTTAGACTATTTTACTACTTAATAATTAGTTAATTTTCTTTAAGTTATTTTGTGTCAGTTATTTCCTTTTGCACAACTCTTGTTAGTGACGTGATTCTAGGTAATCACTCTAGGTAGTTACCCTTGAACATATCTCTTTATATACCCACATTGTAAACCAGTTGATAACAAGAAGTAATATTTTCTCATCTAAAATTTCTATTATCTTCCATCTCTGCTCTGTCCGTCTATTTCTCCCTTTTTCTTTCTTCCTAAATTTCCTTCTCTCCTAACATTGGTGCTTTCGTTGAGAGTACTCCCTCCATGGGTGAGTTCCACAAATTTGATCAAATCATTGATCATTTCCACAAATTTGATCAAATCATTGATCAAATGCAGCTTATTCTTAAGGAATTTGTTGAAGTGTTCCTGGCGTCAATGGAAGACGATTCTAAACCGACAGAGAGTGAAGAAATCTCCATCGATCAACACAAAGACGACATTGAAGTTGAACCCAAGTTGAAGAATGGCAAAGGCAACGTTGTATCTGGTGTTGAACAACATGCAGAAAAACAGGTTCTTGAAGCACTATTCGAAAGCTTTCCCTATTGTTCAGAGTCCAAAAATTGCAAGGATTTTGTACTGGAAACTTTACCGCAAGTCACGATTGAACTTCCCTTGGAGGTTTTCATTGGATTTCGATTGATACGAGCTGCTGCGTTTTACTATAATAATTAGTTAATTTTCTTTAAGTTATTTTGTTTCAGTTATTTCTTTTTGCACAACTCTTGTTAGTGGCGTGATTCTAGGCAATCACTCTAGGTAGTTATCCTTGAACATATCTCTTTATATACCCACGTTGTAAACTAGTTTGGAACAAGAAGTAACATTTTCTCATCTAAAATTTCTATTCTCTTCTTTCTTTGCTCTGTCCATCTATTTCTCCCTTTTTCTTTCTTTTAAAATTTCCTTCATTCCTAACATTGGTGCTTTCATTGGACTTACTCCCTCCATAGATGAGTCCTAATGGAACCCTTTTGGTTAAGGTTTCTCATGTCCTATATCCTATCACCAGTGAAGTGCTAAACAAGATTTTCTCTCCTTATGGAGTGGTGGAAAATATTTCTATACTTCCAGATGCCATTGATTTTCAAGCCCTCATCCAATTTAAACAATACCACATCGCTATAATGGCTAGGACTTCTCTTCACGGTCGTCCCATTTATGACGGCTGTTGTTGGCTTGATATCAAGCTTTCACATCCTCCTATCGTTTCCCCATCAACCAAGGAAACATTTGATCAAATCTTTGATCGGATACAACTAGCTATTAAGGAGTTTGCTGAAGCTTATTCCACCGGCCTAGAAGAAGGATCTGAAGAAAATGAGCTGATCGAGAGTGAAGAAGTTTTGATCGATCAAGGCAAAGGCGAAATTGACGTTGAACCCAAGTTGAAGAATGGCAAAGGCAACGTTGTATCTGGTGCTGAACAACTTGCAGAAAAACGGGGTCTTGAAGCACTATTCGAAAGCTTTCCCAATTGCTTAGAGTCCAAAAATTGCAAGGATTTAGTACTGGAAGCTTTACCGCAAGCCACGATGGAACTTCCTTTGGAGGTTTTCATTGGATTTCGGCCAGGGGAATTGGTGTTGGCCAAAGAACTTACCCATAGTTGTGCTCTCCACCTATCTTACCTTCAACCTTGAGGGCAAGGTTGCTATAGAAGAGGGGAGTAATGATACAAGCTGCTGCGTTTTACTATAATAATTAGTTAATTTTCTTTAAGTTATTTTGTTTCAGTTATTTCCTTTTGCACAACTCTTGTTAGTGGCATGATTCTAGGCAATCACTCTAGGTAGTTATCCTTGAATACATCTCTTTATATACCCACGTTGTAAACCCGTTTGTAACAAGAAGTAATATTTTCTCATCTAAAATTTCTATTCTTTTCTTTCTTGGCTCTGTCCATCTATTTTTCCCTTTTTCTTTCTTCCTAAATTTCCTTCATTCCTAACATTCCCTCCATTTCGTTTGTTTTTCCAAACTAAATACTCTTACCAAATATAGGAAAGTATTTGATTCGAAGAACATATCATTTCCTTGACACAAAAAAGAGAAGAAGCACAATTTCACCACTCATCATATTAGAGAAGATTGACAGTTCTCAAATCTATTGTAAGATTCAGACGATGGAAAAACTGATTGAACTAAACTCAACCAAATTAACAAATGGAAAAAATTTGACTAAAAAAAGAAAAACTCCAAATCTATAAATTTGAGTATTTTATTAATGCAAATAAATAAAATAAAAAGAAAACTCCCCCTTGTCTCCCTTGATATGTCAACCAACACCAAGAAGAAGGAGGAGACAAAACTCTGGAAAAAGAAAATGAGAAAAACGACCGAAGGGAAGAGGGGAGGATGCGGCTAGGGTTTTATTAAATATTTTATAATATATACTTGAAGTAAATAGAAAGTTTTACTATCAGATTTATTAATTTGTAAGTCGCTCTCACTCTTATCTTTAATTTTGTATAGATGATTGGCGCAACATTTATCCTCTAAAGTCAAATAAAGATAATATACACTTTATGCGATGATGAAAATTGAAAAGTAACATCTAAGCATGCATGCATGTTGAAATTTGAAAAATATTAGATAATTATAAAGCCATTATTAGGCATTAACTATATATTGAAATAAATTAACTATTATCGAGTAAAATGACATTTAATTTATTAATAGTAAAAGAAATTCATATATAATCTTTTTGTTAAGGCTCTCGCCTTACTATTCTTGTCTCAATTTTTGAATGAATTCAAGAATAATATGAAGGGGAATATACTAGTAATTCATTCATGTATGATTTTTAATTTAAGACGGTGTTGAAGTGGAACTTAATTGAATTAATTATCATTATATGATCGAATGCTGCAAATATTTGAGACAAAAATGCAAGTCACGGGAGACAATGAGACCAAATAGCATTTTCCTATTAAAAAAACTACTACTACTTTGTAAATTATTTAGCTTTTAATCCATTTAATTAAATATTAATGTCACCATCATCATTTGTAAATAAGTAATAAAAATTTGAAATATTTGAATTTGAAAAAAAAAAGATTTAGCAGCAATATCTTTATCGCATCAAATATTTTAAATTTACTCACCAAATACCTTTGAATAATGTACCACTTTTTCATTAATTGATCAATTCTTTCTTCTTTCTTTGCAAGGAATAATTATAAGTAATTGTCAAGGGAGGCAAATCCCTTGATTTGAAGTTAAATAGTGAACTAATTAGCACGATATAAAGTGTCATTTTCATGTTTATAGTTGCATCTAGATATTTTTTTAATCAAATTCGTTTTTAATTAATTCTTAAATGTGACCTTTTTAATTGATAAAATTTAATAAATAAGATTAAGAGAGTATATGAAACAAAGGTTTAAGCCTTGAGGACAAGATTTCCATAGCCGTTATAGATAGTACCCCACACGGTTGCTTAAAGTAAAAGACGAGTGAGCTTTGCTTAATTAAGATGTTAAGCATCTTTTATCTTTCAAACCTTTCCCTTTGCTTAGCTACAAATACTCCTACACATCCATCTTGAAATTATTTCATAGAGCCTATAAGTAATTAAAAGATCATCATCAACATTGTTCACGTTGAAGTTTTCACTTTCTTTTTTCTTTGCAATAATAATCGAGGATATCCTTACATAAGAATCAACAAAAAAAAAAACAATAATATCAAGTAATTTGATGAAAATAATCAAAGTAGAACTCAAGGCTCTAAAGTTTGAATTTTATGCACTCCCCTTCACGTAATACCATAGTTCTCCAAAATAGCAAAAATAGCAAAAGAGATATTATAAATTTTAATGTCTAGCATTACTTTATCATGTTAATTGGTAATTAGCAAGTCTATATACAAAACTGAAGGGTTGAGTACTCAAAGGAGATTAATGTCTCTTAAACAGAATTTCAAGTTGTGATGCCAAAAAAACAGAACTTCAACTTGAGTCTTTTAAATGGAAACTACAGATAGTGAGAGAGTTTTTTTAGGAGTTCGATATCATTCAACTCCAAATTAATCAAAACTTAATGTAATAACCAGATACTAGGGTTTGTATTTATAAAATAAATGAAAAAAAAATGCAGTATATATATTCACAAAAAGAAAATAGACTCAAAACTGTTTTTCATTACTCCACCCAAATTATTACGAATTTCATAAAAACAAGTTTGACTCGTAAAGTCCTAAAGTTTAGGCATGTCAAAGGTTGAAATTGTGCAATTTAGAGAGAGAAAAATGGTATGGTCCATATGGATATATAAATTGGTAAAATAAAATTAATTCACTCTTTTATGCAAATAAGTACTACATACTTAAGATTTGCTTTTCCTTTTTTCTTTTTCTTGCAACAAAAACAAAAATTGCATAATGTAAAGAAAATCAAATTAATTTGTGGCCAAAAAAAAAAGAAAATTAAATTAATTAGTCGTTGAAATAAATTATAAAGGTTTGTCGTTTGCCGCCCTTACCTATTTGTCTCTTTGTATAAGGTCCCATATTCCTAACGTCGGAAAGACGGAAAAGAAAGAAAAAGTACCCAAGATTCCCAAATTTAATTTTATTATCATTGGCTAATTAAATTCTAGAAAGTCTTCGGCATTGGCAAAAAGTGAAACAAAAAAACACCAATCATTTAGAGTTGCATAGAAAACTTTTTTTCCAATTATATGTTTCGGATATTGATAGATTAATTTGCAAGGAAAACTTCAAACACGCCTCTTCCTTTTTCTGACTTTTTTTTTATTTACAATAATAATTGTAAACACAACAAATTTTCATATCCATCGCTTCACCCAATGCCAAATCAATACCTTTCTCCCTTTATTAGTTTCATTGAATGAAAATTTTGTTTCCAAAATTTCCAAATGCCGGAATTTTATTTCTTTGTAAATTGTAATTGGTATACACCTCACGATTGTTAGGTATTGATAAAAATTAGGTTTGATTTGTTAGTTCCTAATTAATGTTTAAAGGCCCTACTAATTTATAAATAAATATATCTAGGAGCAGCCGCGAGCAGTTGAGATGTTATTTTATACTACTACTATACATATATATTTACTTTCAGACCATTTTATCAAAATTTGTAATAAAAAAAATAGAGACGAAATAAAGATTTTTTATACCTATCATTTTAAAATATTCAATTGGGCAATTAAGAAATGAAACCTCTAGAAAGGAGATCAAACGACTTTTTCCAAGTTATGGCATGCAATTACAATGTAAGACAATTAAAAAAAAAGTGTTTCCCAAATCCGAATTGGAAAACTTAATTTGAAATATAAAATAGTAGAAACTAATTAAAACAATTAGTCATACTAGGTTTCAGCCCTGCGCGTTTCGCTGCGCAGGCCTAAGTTCGAAAGTGTGAACAAATAAAAGTTTAATCCTTGCTTTTTCTCTAGTGAGAAGTTTTGATATGATCAAACCATGTTAAATAACATTTTGAACTTTGAAACATCTGTCTACTACAATATTATGAACATAATAAACATTAAAAGTTTGTATGTCTCAAAAAAATGTTACAAATTGTTGCGCCAAAAATCTCTTACTAGAGTTTTTGTGGAGAATTCTTTATGACAACATAGGGGTGTGCCGGTCAATTTGCTGAAATTGACAAAGAGGTTCTAAAAACTAGATCTGGTGCGTGGAGCAGCAGATTGAAAGATCAGAGCGATTTGTGGGGACTGGATCAAAGTCACACCGGAACATTTAAATCATTGGATCCACAACAAACTGTTTTCCTGAGCTGGGCCTTCTAAATCTCCTCTTGAACTGGATCGGATCTATGAGATCTGTTTTTGATTGAAATTGAATTTGAAAGAAAAATAACAATTTGATTGTTATTAAAGAGAAAGAAACGCGTATACAGTGTTTTTATGTCTGGAGACAAGATTGAAACAAGAGAAAAACACTAAAAGAGTGTTTGGGTGTCCTGACACAAGATCTAAACAAGAAAAATATGATGAACGAGTAAGAACTCGTGATGAACAAAGAGAAAATGGCGCAGAGCCAGAGAGAAAATAAGCACCGAGCTTGGTTTTTTGCGCGGAGCAAGTTTGTAGCTTCAGGAGCTGGTTTTCGAGATGAGTGATATCTGTTTGAAGCCTTGGAATGGATCCCTTTATATAGGGGCGGCATGGGCCTTACGTTTAATGGGCTTGACTTGCTGAAGAAGGCAAATTCCTCCTCCTTGGTAGATGACAGCCTCCAGGAAGGTGCAGTGAAGCTTTCTTCTTCTTTTGATTGCTTCCAGCTACTGGGGAGAGGGTGAAAAGGATACCATGGCGACACTCTCTTGGTTGGGAGACGGAAATCTTCCTCCTAGATGGTTGATGGCTAATCCTTCCTTCTTCCTATCACACTTTAACGTGTCTTCGCTGCTTCTTTTGTGCTGAAATCAACTAATTTGACTAAGTAGTGGCCTACTGACATCATGACTTGGACTTTGAACACTAAGGCCATGAAATTATCCTTACTTAATCATACTTAACTCTTCAAATCATGAAAATATTACTTAGTTAAGAAAATGGCTTAAATGAGGGTGAGAAAGCCACTTGTCCTTAACTGAAAAGAATGCAAAAGTTACAAACGAAGTCGGAATAAACCAAAATTTTACCAATAGGCTTATATTATCTCCATAAGATTATGGAAAAAATTCCAAGTGGATTAGAGCTCTTCTTTATGGTGAACTTGGTTTCACTCCCCAAATTGGCCTTAACTGAAAACTGGGCATAAGTTTTTAACACCGATGTCAGAATAAGGTGAAATTTTGCCAAGATGATCTAAATAGCTCAAGGATCATCATAGTATACTCCTTGGTAGAAATCGCAGCCTCTAGCCTCTTCAATTGATCAATTTTACCGTTTTGTCCTTTGTTGAACAAAATGTAAAATTGTAGTTTTGCCTCACGGGGAGGGAAAACGGGGTAGGCAATTTCTCAACTATTCTAGGTCGATTATGTTGAGGAGGTATGAGGTTGAAAATCTCATACCTCTCTCATGTAGGTAGGTGTTTCTCTTGCTGACAAACTTTAGCTCTCTGCCTCGTTCCTGTAGGAAGAGAAAAATAACTCTCTTCAGGGAAGAGGGCGGCCTCTCCTCTACATGGGAGACGACTTTTGGCCTTATTATTAAGTCCATGAGATATTTTCCATCTCATGGGTAGATGGTAAACAAGTTCCTTTTTTACAGCTTGCCTCCTTAGTAGACATCAATATTAAAGGAAACTGCTTCTGTTTGATTTTCTTTATCACTCTCCTAGGTAGGGGCGGCATAGATGGGATTTTTAATAATAATTATTCTGAAAAATAATAATTATTTATTTAATAATTAATAAATTTAAGCCCTTGCAATTAATTACAAGATTTTCCTAATTCTATCAGAACTAGGGTGGTGCAGAAACCAAGTTTCTTCAGGATTTTTGATTAAATCTTGACCACACATCTTAATAATATTTATGTGAAGACCAATTTACCCTCAATTGTAAATTGAGGTATAAACAATGCCCCCCCCCCCCCAAGCTTAAGTCCTTGAATTTAAAAGGGTTTAAGCTTGTATATAAGGAAATTGGTCTTGGGCCAAAATTCTTCCTCTTTTTTCCTAGCCAACGTCGACACCGCCCTTTGGTACCATACTTTGCCGAAAAATACAGCAACTTTTTCAAGCTCCATTGGCTTCCTAAGATCAAGGTAACAACAAGAATCGTCAACAAAAACCTTCTCCTATGCCAAGCAATTCAAGTCGTAGCTCCTTGTTCTTGGAGGCTTCGAAATCTTTGGCAAGGATCAAGCAATTTGGATCAAACTCCCATGATGGCAGCCCCAATTTGACTCAAGCAAGGCCAAAGCTCAAGTCCGGCGGTTGATCCAAAATCGGCACAAAATCAAGGTAATTGTTTCATGAACTTTTAATTTTTGCACTTAAGTTCATCAATTTCCTTTATGCCGCCAACCCTAGCTCAATTTGCCATGCTTAGGTCAACTTTGATGATTAATTTTGAGTAATATGGCTGCTGGAATTTTGAGGAAAAATTTGATTTAGAAATCAAATCAATTTAATGAAGAAATTGGCAAAAATCCTTAGTAAAAACTACATAGTTTTGGACCTAGGACTTAATTTTTGCCATAGATCTTTAGATTAACATGTTGCTGCATATAATTGAGTATTACATGACATGAAACCATGTCAATTTCGTGGAAAATAGGGCTGGTATCGTTAACCATGATTTCCAAACCCTAGGTATACCATTCAGCCTTAATTGGCCAAAAATACAAATCCTATTAGGCTTAGGACTTTGATTTAGCAAAATTGGATTAGGTTTTGATGTTTTCCTCATGAAATTAGGTTAGGATTGGATGAACCCTAAACTAATTTGGACAAGGATTAAAACCCTAGCATGTCGTAACTTATTTTGCAAAATTTCCCCACAATTTTGGTGGCATGCAATTTAGTCCCTAGGGTTTTATGCAATTTTGTGATTTTTGGCCAAATTGAGTAAATTGGCCAAAAATTCAGGGGTTAAGTCATAAAATTAGGTTCTAATTAAAAGTATAGAAGCCCTAATTTCATAATTTTAAACCCTAGTATGCCGCAACCCCCAATTTGCACAAATTACAAGTTGTGCGGCATACCATTAGGTCCCTAGGTTAAGAAATTTTGCTAATTTTGGCCCAATTGATAAAATTAGCCAATAATTAGTATTAAATCAGGCCTTAAGCATATTAAATTAGGCTAAATTTCATAAGTATAGAACCCAATTTGATAAACAACAAAACCCTAGCATGGCGCGGCCTTGATTGCAAAATTTGCAACTTGGGCGGCATGCATTTAGATTTAGGGTTTTGTTATTTTGGCCAAATTAATTTACTTAGCCAAAAAATTGAATATTAGGTTTAGGTGTAATTAAGTTAAATTTCACAAGTATGGAACTTAATTTACCAAACACCTTCAAATTTATCATGCCATGGTGATTGAGCCAAAAAAGACCCTATTTTTCTGCCTATTTTACTATGTTTTTAGACCCATTTATGCTTAATTATATGCTATTTTATTAATATTTGTGTTTTTAGTCTTTAAGTGATGTGAGAATGAGAAATTGTTATTTTTCACTATTTTTGTAGCTATTTTGATGACTTTTTACACAGATTTGAGCAAAGCAATTTTGAGCATAGATTTGGAGATTCGAAGTTCGTGTTTGAAGACCATTTGAAGATAAATTGGAGATTTGAAGACCATTGAAGATTTATTTCAAGAGGAAGAATTGAAGAATTGGAGCTTTAATTGAAGACAAGTCATGGACAAGCCCTTAAAGCTTTGGTATTTATGGATAATTTATATGGGAAGATACTCAACCCATATAAGATATTAATTGGAATTAAAAATCCCAATTAAATGACTCCTAAA